>CM021526.1:25049882-25072191 GCA_010994315.2 Pisaster ochraceus | reverse complement strand
CTTAAGCGAGCACGTTGAATTGAAACAAGGTCCTCAGAATGCGTTTGGTTGTAAAGCTGTACTGTGTAATCTTAAGCATTTCAAATGGTTTTATTTTATGATTTTGTTGAATTCTAAATATTTTCTATAAAAACAATTTTGTTAAATTGTTTTTGCGTATCCGGCCGCAAGTTGCGTGTATCAGCCCGATGCGCTAGATTGAAGAAAACACTGATTGCCGAGTACACATGTAGGCCTGCTGATGAGAATGTTAAAGGTGCCAGGCTGCTAATACAGTACCACACGGCAGTGCTCAAGGGTTAAATACTCACTCACAACAGAGGACTTGAATGTTTGTAGAGTTGAATGAACTTGGACCCGCATATAGCACAAGGTCATATAAATGGCATCTACTTCTGACTGGAGGTTAACAAAGCATTAACCTGCTGGGGCTACAGACACTTTGAAAAAAGAACGCTAAATGTATACAGCTTTTTTTCCCTTTATTTGAAGCAGATTCAATTTGGGAGCCGGGTATTTACATGATTAGGTGTGAAAATCACACTGTGTTTGTCAAGTCTGTGATACCCTGGGATTGAAATAGGCACCAGCCCTGTAGCAAACTGTTAGGACATTGTGAACTACACTCTGTGTGTTGTACTTCCCAGTGGCAAATTCAGTGAGGATGGAGTTCGTGAACGAAAGAGAGACATAGAGAGACATACAAAAACATGATGCAATGAAAAATGAGATGCTTGATTCTCACAGAAGCTGAATCACATATCCACATTTATCACATTGTGCTTGACGTTGATGTTTAAAACTGAGAATGGCTTACAGTGATCCCGCCTGTATTTCTTTATAACTTAATACAATTAGATCTGATAACAACAGTACGGGTAACATTGAGCTACACTTTTGCCTTCAGCATAGAAACATAAGACGGGCACCATACGTGTGTCGGTAATACAAGTGATGGGACCACCGTTAACTTAATCTGATTCCTTCACTAGTCTAGCTTCTGAAAAAGTCTTCCTTAAGCAACTGAATATTGTTGAGAAGGGACGGTCATTATAACCAGTGCGAATCTTTGAGGGACTAACAAGTGACTGACAAGCTTTATAAATTGCCATAATACGTGTGCTGGTTCACTCAACTCTAAAAAGTGCAGATGTGCATTTGTACATGTATGGCTCCAGTGCACGCTAAATGACGTACAACAGAATCAGCAATACGTCATTTAGACAATGCTGAGAGTTTAAGATTTGTCTTGTGCAATTGTCTCTTTAGGTATCAGATAGCGACAATAATCAATGACATCATACTTGATATGTGCACAAAGGTAAGCACAATGTTATTATGGTGAAAATGCCTCGAGTGTATGAACTGAACATCAAAGATAGACTGATTGAACTGGAGGGACATTGTCAACCTCAAGAGAAAGAAAAGACTGATCCCGGCCTCAAACACATGTAACGTCATAAGGCACAACTGAGCAGAAAGAGTGTGGTTCCAGACATTTCTGACAGACTCAGCATCTTGTTGTCAAATGGCTGGTTTTGAGTGCAGATTGTGTGACATCATTCACAAGAAACAAAAACCTACACGTAATGTTTTCAGTTTTCTTTGGTATTTACAAAAGAAAAAGGACACCAGATGATCAAATGAGAAGTTGCGTGACAATGACGGTGCTTTGACTCAACAAAGAATGCTGCCCCAGCCTAGCATCATCACATCTACAAGATGATCCCATCAAGTTGTACACTCTGTAATCAGAAAACGAGCAGAACAAATGAACAACAAACCTACACCGTAGAGCATCCTCTCTCTATGCTCTAACCATGGAGGAGGGTTCAAACCTAGAGCCATGTCCAAATTGGTAGCTACAGCTAAGGCTACAGCTAGATTTCCGCGTCATCATGCATTGAAGTAAGTATAGTACAGACTTAGCAACAGTCACAGCCATAGCTATAGCCATAGCTATAGCCATAGCCGCCAATTCAGATATGGCCTAATACTTTTAACAGGCAGTACTTCCCACACCAAACAGAACAACCAAAGATGGCTCCATCAAGGGGTCAGTCCCCCCAACTGCCAGACTTTAATTTTCAAAGTTGGAAACCGCTGCAACGCCATGGTCATTAGTAACCATCAAGATGATACTGTTAGTAATACCGTAGCAATTAATCAGTATGAGCATTTGTAAAAGCCTTCAAAAACTATTGTGTTCATTTTAACCTTTTATAAAAATAATCACCATAAAAATTAACAGCAGTCATTAACCAGAGGCACTAATTATTCCCTAAGGAACTTATTACTTTCGAACTTGAAATAATCTGTCACTCAAGGTCAATATCAATGCCAAGGACAGAAACTGTATGTAAATAAGTACATGTTTGTAGCCTGGTATCTTTTAAAGTTTGAACCACGATTCTAGTGATCATCGTTCTCCCGTAACAGTAGTCCGCTAGCAAAATGCCAGTTTAAACAGCTGAGGACTCGTCAAAATTCTCTGTAAGTGGTCTGGCTGGCTAGATCAGCAATGAAAAGCATCCTGCTTTTAAATGATAGTTACAATGTATATACATTGTAGGTAGATTGTTGTGAACTGTGGTTTTTTTTTTAAGGTCAAGAGGCCACATGATACAACAATGGACTGGTGAAAAAGCTCACAACTAGTGAAATGGCAAACTAGCTGGTCCTGCTGGCTAGTCCCTGAACAAGGTAAGGGCAAACCCTGGTAATTTACTGCAAGAGTCTTGAAAACTAAACATCTTTTCTGCAAATTAGGGAGGTGCAGGGACAGGAGGGTTAAGGTGAGTTGTCAAATGTCAACATCACCATAGCGACTTGTATTGTCAAATGTCAACGTCACCATAGCGACTTGTATTGTCAAATGTCAACGTCACCACAGTGACATGTATTGTCAAATGTCAACATCACCACAGTGACTTGTATTGTGACATCACACTCTGCTTAGCAATTAAGTTTGATACACATCTTAAGATCAATCTCAGGTTCCTCTATCAAAGCCGTGGACACTCATCAAACCTCTATGAATGTCTGAAATTGCCAGAAATTTGTACACAGGAGAGACCACACTATGGTACAATGTACATATTACACGTTTTCATTATTACAGAACGTCATGTGAGGGTGACTCATTTTTACAAAAGACATTTGACACCTTGAGAAAACTGTAATCATTACATCCTTCATCTATGCAGTAGTACATTATTTATGACAGCATTTAAGTGTTTGTTCTATTTAATTGTGATTTCTTAAATTGGGTAAAGTGAAAATGCAACTGCAACATTTTCAAATTTATAATTTTTAATATAAAAGTGTGTATTTTTATAAGTTAATGCCAAACATTTGGAAGCAAACAAATTAAGAACAAAAACATCTCAATTTTTTTCAGAATTTAACAAAATATACGTTTCATAAGATCTTCTACATGCATAGTATTTGTATGTTTGAACTTTCTATATTTCTGTTTTGTAGCTCAGGATTTCCTGGGAATGAACACAAATGACTAATGACCAATAAGCTTTAACATGGGGTACATGTACTTATAAGCCTAATTGGCTTAGAACTGTAAATTTCTGTCTCAATTAGTTTTCATGTATGAACAAATGCACACACAAAAATACATTGACTTCCTTTAAAAAGTGGCAATTACGGCAAGTGAATAAGTGAAAGACACCATATTATTAGGGTAAGTGTTAGACTCAAAGAGTCTATTTCCTGACAGAGTGCAAATTTCTAGTCTTAACAAACATTATCTTGTCTGTAACAATCAGCAAAGCACTCCCTAGCTACATGTACATGTTCATGGCAGCGCACAAATGCCACAAATCTGCTCTCCTAAAAATAGCATTCTCTTAGTCTGAGTCAGTGGAGCACTGGGTATTCTCATGAAGCCTTGCTGCTCATGTCCGAGCCACTTTCCAGCTCCCTTCAGCTCGACTGCTTCACACACCTACAAGTAGTGTTACCCACAAGTGTCCATCCATCACAGTTTCAATGGCATCCCCGAATCGATTATTCTAATGTCTACTTGCATGAAGCTGTACACCAAGGAGATACTGTCAGCATATTATGAGTAGAATCACATCGCAGAGTAGAGTGTGAACGAAAAAGAAAGGAATGGACGAGATAGGGAGGGAAAAGGTCAGGTTGAGGATGAGCGTGTGATGTTTGTGGAACTTCCAGACCTCCCATCTTCATTCAGGTCGCGTCTTGATCTTCAGGCCAATTTCCCTCTGGGTAAACCATTTGTGGGGGAATAATAGAAAATTACAGATTCCTCTCTGGCCGGGCAACGGCGACTGACAACCTCTTGAGAGTCAATCAGGGGTGAAAACAGTTTCAGAAGACACGACAGTTTTGCTGCGCATCACTGCACGATGTCTGAGCTCCATCACATTTAGGTTCAGGGGATGGCAATTTAATCAAATGATTTCAGGGTGAAATTCACTTACATATTAAAGGGGCAGTATTGTCTAGTAAAAACAAACATGACTCTGATGTCTGCACTTGGAATGTGGTACATTACATAAAAGAATTAATGTAGTGACATAACGAAGTTGACACCGAAACAACTGTAGCGTCTCTTCTCCAAACGCATGAAACGGCTCATAAAAGAATTGAATAAAAGACGCCTAATCGATGCTATGGATCAATGCATTTGAACACAACAATTTCCAGCAATAGAACAGTATCCAGTAAGTTCATTGTTGTATGAACCATAAGTATCAATCATAGAGCAAGGGATCAGCTCAAGAACTTTTTCATGTTTCAACTGAGCCAAAAGTGTTTGTTGATGCCGTGCATAATAACACCAGCATCAACAGGACTTATATGGGATCACATCAAAGGATATAAAGCGCTGTATGATACAGAGACTGAGCAAAAAGACTGAGACGGGCAAGAGAAAGTTGTGTAAAGAAATTTCTCCAGTAAATCGAATAAACGTTGTTATTACTCACAATCTTGTTAACTTTTTCCAGGTACGCAATGTCTTTTCTTTTTTTTCTTCGAAGAAATATTGGCTGTGAAATGGTTGGTTTATTAATAATTAAAAAGCAGAATCAATTTGGGGGGTGGGGTGGTGGTTGAAAGACAGCAGGGCTTGTAGCTCAAGCTTTTTACTGGACCGGAAATTCTTCAAACTCAAAGTCAAAATTTGAACATCTTTTTTCATTTTATATTTAAGACATTACACAGTCAGGAGGTATATTTATGCTATTTAAAAACACAAGACCGCTGGACTTGTCCGGTCGTGAGTTTACTGGCCCGATTGTGAGTTTACTGGCTCGAAGCTAAAATCACTGGCCTCGGGCATGGAAAATAAGGAGACACGGCAACTTCCAGTGTACCTTTTCAAAAAGAGATTTGTTAAGCGGTTTATTTGTAAGACTGAAGTACTTACCTTTCTATCTCAACCATGCAAAGCCTTCAAAAATTAAAAGTCTTATAAATGGTCAGAGAACAACAACTTCAAACGACTTTGTAGATTTCCATTGATAGCTTTGCCCAAACACCATTTCAAATATTCAGACATGTGCATTTTTGTAATTGCAAAACATCATTTTGAATAGCGACTTTCAGTTTTACATGGCAAAATTTTGGATGACATTTGTGTAGGCCATCTGAGAAGGGAAATAAATACAAATCAAAAACCCTGTTTAATTGTTTCCTAGTCAATTTTAAATAATTACATTTTTATATTGATTAACAAAGCCCCATTGGAATCAAATCATTTTTTTTATACTCTTGTAATATCAAAAAACTCTTATATATTACTCTTGTGATATATAAAAGAAGAAAGCAGAATTTGCTTAACAAAAACCCTTAATTATAATAGTGCTGACGTCTCACTCATGAACAAACAATTCTCAAGCTTCATGGCTTCGGCCGTCTCTTTCCTGGCACCAGTTGATCATGCTAAGACATCAATGTACACAAATGTAAAATACACTGTGAAAGTGAGTCGAGGAGAACTTGGCACTTTTCCTTTTTAACGGACTCGACCCAGTTACAGGAATGGGGTAACTGTCTAAGTCACACCTGTTTCTGGTATGGTTACACCATCCAGGTACAATCTTTCCTCCAGGTACAATCCTTTATCCAGGTACAATCCTTCCTCCATACCCATGTCCAATATACACCAGAGGTAGAGTCCATTTTCCAACATTGTCCATCAGGTAAACAGCTCAGAATCTACATACTGTTAGCAGAGATCATCACCTTGCATGCCTTGTGAAGCTTTACTGACAGTTGAACTGCCCCTCAAGGGATACTTTCATAAGAGATTATCAACAATATGGCCAGGGGTCAAGTCTCCTAAAACTCCAAAAGTGCTGACCCACAAGAAACGGTGACATGTGTTATCTTTCATCAGGAATTTTGGGGAAAAGCCCACACCTTTATCTTCAGGTTAGGTCTCCTTACTCTCCTACAGCCCAGCAGACTATACAGGTTGGTGACAAGTCAGTTAAAAACACAACTACGGCTAAAATTCACTGCACTAACATACCGCCGCACAAAACTCCTGAGACGCCATCAGGGATTCCTTTGGGAACTCAAGTGGATATTTATTATCAGAAACTACAACAATATGATTCCTGCAAATTCAGCTCCCCATTGGGTTTCCTTCCTCCCAAAAGGGTTGCCGTTTGCAGGGACCAAAATACAGTGAAATCATTATCTTAAAAAATCATAAATCACATCCTCAAGGATTCTTAAGACAGCACAATCTCTCTTTAATCTTTTTTTTTTAACACTTCAGTTTGTTGACAGTGCAACTTTCTGTCTTTTATGAACTATGGCAGAAACGTTCCTGAACTGCAATTTAAAGCCACGACTTAATGGGTTTTGCTTGGCAGTGTAACAGGACACTCTTCTCATAGGAGGTTCCGCAGTTTAATAACATAATTTCTCTAAAAAAAATCGGTACAAACCAGTGCCAACTTTTAACAGTTTAGGTAAGTAAACATCGTCACCTATTACTTTCCCAATAATCATCATCAAAAACTTCAAGAAATCATCGAAAACTATGATTTTGTTAATGAAACTACAACAGCCCATAGATTATTTCCTCTCGTTTCTTGTAATAACATTCCATACCTCTTATTTCATAGACTTTATTCTGCCGCATTTTGCCATGCTTATTACCAAACAAAACAGTAACTGCTTAGGTTGAATCAGTTTCGTTTTTGTTAAGGAGAAGAGAAACTTTGTTTTGGGGGGTGAAGAATTTGTTTATTTCAATTTTCAGTCGTCAACTTACAGGTTAGGACTTTGGAGCGGGGAGACTTCCTAGGTCACCCTGGTCTTGGCCTTGGAGCCACGTAAACATACTTTCAAGAAAGACATTCTGTTTTGCTAGTTATACAATTGTGTCCTCCCCATTCAGAAAAAAGGTGAGCTTGATCTATGAGTTCCAACTCTCTAGTTTTCATATAAACTGTGTCACATCAAGCAGATTTCATTTAATTATTGTATTCCCCCAACATATTTTAAGGAAATCACGTATTGCGCTGGCACAGCACAAACCGCAAGGCAGTTTCATCTGAACAAAACAAGTTCCTAAAAAGGGGGGGGAACCAACTTGTTTTCAATAACAGATATTGAACATCATCAAACAAAATCACCAGTAGTTCTTGAAGGTTTCAAGAGAGTGAAGGAAGAAGAGGGGAAAAAAGCAGCACACATCTTAATCTTGTCACATCTATGGTTTCCCTATCCACTGATTTAGACTAAAAACAGGAAAGACGAAATAAGAAAAATCTGCAAAATATAAAATGCCACAACCTGTTTGTTCCTGAAGCAGTGACTTGAACCCCCTGACCTATAAAAGCCTCAAACCCAAACACTTGACTTCACCCACTAACAAGGCAGCCCTGGGACCTTCGTACATTTCATATGGATGCCTTGCCCACAATTTATTCCCTGCAACTGTTTCTCTTCACAACAAAAACAGAGGAGTTTTCAGTCAGTCATATTTACAAAACTGCCTGGCTTCCAAGCTTTTGATCCCGATCAAGATAAGCATTTACTGTCCTGCTGTTTTAAAGTTGCATGGCCTGACTTCTGCCAAAAGAAATTTTTAAACAATTTTTGACAGGGGTACTGGGTGATGCTGTTTTAACATGAAAAACATAGCAAAACTTTGTACATGAACATGCACAAAATGCACAGAACATGCACAAAATATATGTAACATACAAATGGTTTGGCTGAGAGATGTCTGGATCCTGACAATACATCAGTTTTAATTTTTATTTATCTACCACTAATCATTGACAGATTGTTTTCGTGCAATGCCTTAAATGAAAGCTTGTAACTTTCTTGAATCTATACAAATATATATTTCAGATACATCTAAGTTTCCCAGTCAAATCGGCCAAAAAATTGAATGTAACATCTTTAAGTTTGACACACCTCATTCTCTCTGTCATCAGTATGAAACAAATGCATTCACAATTTATTTTGATTTATTGTATTTATTATAGAATTTCTGGACAGACAGGACTTCTTCTTAATTCCACTTAAAGAGAAGACGACCAATAAGTCATATATGAATGCCTCTTGAAACTGTTTTTGATCAATATTTTGTCTGCATATGTCTAGCTCAAATTAGTCTACAAGTCTACATGTAAATGTAAACTGCCTATTTAAAAAAGAACTAACAAAAGTTCAGACTGACATTTAACCACAGAGCAAGGATTTAACAAGCAGAAAGCAGAAAGAGTGATAGTATTCCCAATCCACCACACACAGCCACAAGAAATATTCTTGAAAAACAAGCCAGCCAGCTCACAAGAGCTTGGATTACTTGTTGCATAGCAACTACATCAAATGTTTGTTTCTCTTTGCATTCTGACCTGGGGGTGATCCTAGTTATTCTTAGCAGGGGAAAAAAAAATCAGACCTTCTAACTCTTAATTAACACTGAACATCTACAGAACAATCAGGGCTTTGTGCAAATATTGCAACAGTGTTGTGTGTCTTTTATTAGCTCAGCTGGATACAATCTCAAACTGTGATTGTAGACAATGGGAACAAATCAATGCCCATTGTCACTGTCTAAGAGTTGCATTAAAGCAACTACCCCCACCCAATCCAATGGAGGTGGGGGAATAGTTATGGTGGATCATGAGAACATTTGTCTTACACTAATCACCATGGATGAAGGAATAACCACCAACTGGTACACATCTCAATACATGGATGATATGGAACCTGTGACATCACATTTCAAAAGAGCCACTGAGCACAATTTGTACACAGCTCAATGGAAGAAACCATAAAATGTTTTATTTTGAGATTACACTGTCTGATTATTATCAACTTTTGATATGAAGAAAAGAGGCATGTGTCATGTGTTTGGCTGTTTTTTGAGAGATTGCCTAACATCACAAGGCCACAGACGACTACTTCAAGGTGAGGGTTACATTTAACTGATTTGGCTATGATGAAAATAAACTGTCACCGGGGGGCACATTGCCACCTAATCCTGGGGCTGAAACAGGGTTAACCCCTTCACAGTCTGGAAGGATGTAGGCAAGGGTATCATCCACTAGGAGCCTGGCTGGTAGAGCAGAATGCACTACCGTTCCATCTTTTTAAGAAGCAATTATGGTTAAGTGCCTTGCTCGAGGGCACAAGGGTCATGACCGGGACTCGAACCCACACTCTGCTGCTGACAGCACCAGAGCTTGGGTCCGGTAAACTAGACCGCTCGGCCAGGACACGCCACTAACTCTTGAATTTATGTGGACATTGAGACAAAAAATATACAATTTCTCATATAAGCCTAACCAGTGCAGTATCGTACCTGCCAGAAAGGCCATGGAATGTAAACGGTTCCTCATTTTGTAAACAAATGTTTTTATGGTCCGTACACCGTGACATCAATTTTTACAACCAAATAAAAATAAAAATTTAGGAAAAAACTGACAAAATTAATATTTCCTGAATCGATATTGTTTCTTACACTGCAGTATATCTGTGTTTTTGTTTACAACATTTATGAAACATTTATTGATGGACAACAATCAAACATTGGTGCTTGCCTTAGGAGCCAAGACATACAATTTTGGTGATGAAAGTTTGTGTTCGCATAAAAATATTTACTAGATGTTTTGGTTGCATCGTGGACAGAATGATAATCAGCTGACCCCACATCAGTGTATGGTAAAACCTACTTATTATTCGCATAAAGTGTAGTTTGTTACAGGCAATCTGTCCTGCATCCACAATAAGTAGACTGTAAATACCTGTCTTGCTCTATCCGGTGGGATGAGATTTGTCTCTACTCCTGTCTTGGTCACCTGCTGCTGAGACTCCTTCAGTTTGTCAATGATGAAAGAGCAAACGTTGTTCAGGGCCTCAACTGTACCTGTCATCAACGCTACACGCTCCGTTGTACCTGGGGGTATAACCAAACACAACACACATAGCTTTAGCATTTTTTGGGCCATTATTTGTTGGTGGAAACCTCTGTGACTTGTGAATAGGTTTGATTTCAGATTGTCCTGAGAGCCTGAAGGGATATTTTCCATAGCTGTCCACTCTTCAGCGACATGAGTTTGAACCCCCCCCCTAGGATATTGAGGTCTTACATTACAACAGCATTCTTTTCTTTACACATTTGTTTTCTCTCCGTCCAAGTCTCTCTAATACAGTTATACATGAACATGGGCATGGCATTACTTTGATTGTGCCAGCAGCTTGCTGCAAAATAGAAGAATAATACAAACAAGTAGTTGACATGCAGTTGCTGCTGCAAATGAAGCTTCCAATTCAGACTGCCTCAGCAATTAAAACTTCACTCAATATTGTTATCAGTTAAAGAAACATATTATACACCATTCAACAGGACTAATCAACCTCGGTTTATACAGCGACACATTTTGAGTATTACAATAGACCATGTAGCCTGTGACATCACATGCTTATTATAAAGAGCCACAGAACCTGGACTTTCTGCAGGCACAATTTGTACACAGCTCTATGAAAGAAAGCATTTAAAAATCTTACATTTTATGGAGATTGCACTGTCTGATTCTTATCAACGTTTGATATGAAGAAAACAGATACATCTCAAAACTTGTTCAGCTGTTACTTTTGTAATTCTTGAATTTATGTGAAACTTATGACACAAAAAGTAAAACTTCAAATACGACCACAGTGTTGTATCTCGCCTGCTAAAAAAGGCCCTGGAATGTACAATACAAGGTCTCTCTTTTTGTAACAGAGGTAACAAGTACAGGGTCAGAAGAAGTTCCTTGTCCCATAATGTGAGAGGGAAATAGGTGATAAAAGTACACCTTTGATACCTCCCTCCCTTGGTCAGGTCCTAAATGTCAGGCATCCATCTTAATGATGTATCTTTGGGGAGGTGGATTTTCTACAACATCATGCTGTCAATAGCTGGCTTGCAGTGTTCAATTTCAACCCAATCCATCTGTATCAATACTGCACTACTGCACTATTTATTTACCACTGCCAGCTTTCTGTTTACTTCCAGTTCCAAACAGGCATAATGAACCCCAAGCATTGATTCTATCATTAGTAGGCGCTCAGGAGTCTCAGAGCATGCATCAGATATGAAACAAATGTCAGACCTTTCTTAGGTTTGATTACAAAATATTACACAACATTCATACACAACTGTTATATGTAATTAAACTTGAGCATTTTTGCTTTGACAAGCAACACACAACGAAAAAGAAGATTTAAAGAAAGTTTAAAAAGCAGCACAAAATATTTAGAAAGAAAACTTGTAAAAACTTGTAAATAGTATAAAACTTGAATGAACCTCTGTAGTGTAGGCGTTACATTTACAACCTTGTGGGCCTCAAATATTTAACTTCAGATCCAGCTATCCAACTCAAAATAAGTCTTAAGTACTCTCCACACAAAATGTCCAGTGAAATCCAATTACAAATCACCCTTCATGAATATGGAATAATAAAACAACATCTTGCAAAGAGTAAACAGACATAGACTCCGCTGAACAAATTCATGTTGACTTTTCAAAATGACAAAATGTCTAGGAGTTCAGTGCAGAATTCTAGAGGCCTCACAGCTTGTTGATTTATTTGTGCATATTACTGGTCGTGTCATTTAGGTTTGATATGTTTATTCCTAAGCAGCCACATATCCCAGCTGTCTGCAATTTTCACAGACTTTTTGGCAATTTCTGGTTCACCCCACTGACCTCCATCCATCATAACCAGACAAGATCCCTTATGAAGCAAAAGAACATTAAACCTGACTGCAAGAGGTTACAATATGCTAAAAAATGTTAAACAGGATATGGAGATTTTGGGGTGAACACCGCATAAACGCTTTTTCATTTGATTTTATTTGCTTCATAATTTGAGATCCATATGCCAAATTGTATGAGATTCACAGCAATACACAGCGAAAGTAGTAAAACATGGAATTAAACCCTGTATAAATTCACTTTAGTTCACATGAGGGAACAAAACTGGTATGAATGATCAGTTTAACTATACGTGAAGGAAGGAAATTAAAATCAGGTCAATTTCTTCACAAATGAAACCTGATTCTATTAATCTACTGTGCCAGGAAACTAACACTAAGCTCAAAGATGAAGGTAGAATAAATCTTTTCCTAGTTAAGATAAGTTGCCGGAGATGCAATTTTCTCATTTAGATACCACTACATGTACAGGGTGAAGGGACTTCAGAAGTGAACTCCCTAATCGATTCTTTTGCCTCCATGTTTTATATACCACATCAGCCGGAGAGAAGCAGGTCGAGTCCAAGTTCCAGAGGCCACCTGAGATCAACCTTGTTCCAGGTACCTTTATAGAGAATGAACCTGTTTGCTTCAAAAATGGAAGTGAAGGTTTCCATATTCCAGCCAAGTATGCCTCAAGGCAAATTTACAGGGCTGGTGATACGTGTGATCCACAATACATGTAACTGCCTTACCGCTTGAGCTCTCTTATATACTCTCTTGTTAAAAGGCTTTTTTCTTTTATATTTTTGGCTAACTGGTAAATATTTTCTTTGTGACCTCCTAAATGAGAACTGCCTAAGGAATACATGATACAAAGCTCTGACAGGTTAAGGGTTACTTCTGTTTTGTGAATAAACAAAAACTGTAAAACTAATTTAAAATTTATTCAGATGTGGCACACATCCAGGGAAGTGAATTTAACCTCCAGACTATTTCAGTGTTTGCCTTAAAAAACAAAAATGATTGCCTGCATTTTATTGGATAAGCTGAATGTTGAAAATGGGGACTTTTACTGAGTTTCTGGGCAAACAGTTCTGGGTACTAATATCATTATCAAAACTTGAAACGAAATGTCTGATTTGAATTTTTATGAACATATAATGTACTTGAATACGAAAGGATATTATGTGACATGCCCATTGATGGATTAAAACACAACTTGTAGTGGACCTGTTGCTACAATGTAGCAATTCAAATTGTGGAACATGATACCCAATGTTTACAAAAAATACAAGACAACAGGACTTGTCTATCCACTGAAGAATCTGAAAGACGTAGGCCCTTATAGTCCAGACAGATCAACTTGTCATTATTGTTGGATTGCTTTAATATTCACCTCTGTTTGCAATGTTACACAGCAGGGGAGGAAGGGCATAAATTGTTGCACTAACAACAAACAATCCTCAGTCATGTCAATGAACTCGGCAAGGCAAGAAAAACCACCAGCCCGACCAAATTATCCAACAGTTGACAATTCCATGTAATCTCACCACTGACGGCCACAACTGGATAACAGCTGGGTTCACAGCCGGAACACCTCCACCATCAAGGGGGGAGAGAGAATTACCTTCCAACTCATTTGCGTTCCATCACTAGGGGAAGGTCTCGCTACGCAGAGCTTGAAATCACTCCTGGTGCACAACCATCCCCCAATCAAAAATAACACACAATGCTGGAATTTGTCCAGCACGCTGCACCCATTCACAGATTAGGGAAGCAGAGTTGTTTAACTTTTGCTCACGGTCTACTGCTCTATCGAGGGATAGATGAATAGCTGAATGGAAAGCCAGACCAGGTTTTGAAAACATAAACACATCAGGAATTGGTGAGGTTTCAGTCAGAGCAAATTTAGAGCAGTGAAACAGGAGAAGTTTTATCTGCAATTTTGTGAATTAATTGGTAAGGAAATCCCTGTGGTGCAGCCTACAAAAAAACTATGACAAGTGATAAACTGCAGGCCGCCAGTGTAAGGCTGGTATGCCAGAAGATCTATGTCTACCAGATGTTTTGGGTTTTTTTAAATAAAGAAAACCAAAAAGTATAATCCTTGTGACGTGTTCTCAAAAGGCTAAATGGCACACACAAAAACTGAATATTTTGTCCTTAAATCACAGTTCTCACGGTTCATAATGGCAATTTCCTTACATGAAACCAGTGTAATCCTCATTAAATAACTACAGATAACTTCCACAGTATGAGGCATGACAAGCGATGTAGAAAACATCCTTTCTATGAAACAGCATACCTAGGGCCGACATCAAAATACGTTCCATATCAGAACTATTGTTGTATTTGTATTCATAGTTAAAATCCTGAACACAACAATCAGACGTTGCATCCAAACATGGACATTTCATCACCAGGAAGTAAAGGGGAAAAAATTAATAATTTTGCGGCCAGTAGGAATACACTGGATGGACAACCCTTCAGGCTGAATAATCTTTTTTCTTTTTGTTGCTGATTTCATTCATGACCACATTCAAACTAAGATTGACTGCTGATAAAAGCAAGGTTCATGCAACCCTGTACTTTGCAGAGGTTTCTGAACTAGCAATCCCCTTGCCACCTGTATTTACCGATGGCCTCATTATTTCTAAAAACTGTTTTGACCCAAGTTTTAAAATAATGTTAACCTCTTTATTTTGTATTGCTATTATTTGTGTAGCTTTTTTAATGGGTTTTAGATATTTAAGTGGGGATAGTTTGTTTGTTTTTGTTTTTACCGAGTGCAAAGCATCAATTTTGAGATTTTCAGATTTCTTCTTCCTTAGGCCCATTATTAATTATCCCCATAAAGATTCATCTCACAACTGCAGCCATCTTTGCCAGATTCCCTGTGTACCTAATGGCACGGATAGTTTGAATTCTCAATTTATAAAAAGGGACCAGACTATTTTCCATTCCAGCCTCAGTTTGGTTAAATTAGTCAGAATAGGAGAAAAACAAGATGGCCGCACTGGGATAAACGTCTAAACTTGATAACTATAAAGTCAGATAAGCAGTCAGTATACATGTATGTTCCGTCAATTTCTAAACTCCTATTATTAATTTTGACCTACCTTTAAACATAATATTATCATTTGTGTAGCTTCTTCAATGGGTTTCAGATTCTGCATTTCTTTGTGTATGCACCAGACAAGCATCCATGGAAAGAATCAGCCAAAACTGGTGTTTTCCAAAATCCTTGGACAATTTTCAATCTCTTGTTAACTTGTTTATTTATTTATTATTGTTGTTGTTATTATAATTATTTCATTACAAGTTGGGGAAACGGCATCAACACCAAAGGTCAAAGGACATTATATACATTCAGACTTCAGAGAGAAAGCTACATTTCAAACATAACTTTCTGTAGAGGAGATAGCCGTTGATACAAGAAATTGTTTTTAACATACAGAAACAGACAGTAATTAAAAACCTATTGAGGGGTGAACAATGAATAATTGACAAGAACAAGATTTGAACCTGCGACCTCCGGGTTTACGAGCCGGTGCTCTACCCTATGTCGACACGTCTTCATTTCATGACAAGCTAGAGCTGCAGTGCATCTTTAAATTCAGGCTGTATACCGCACATTACTTGCATGACCGAATATGGGGATCTCTGCTGATCAAGCAAGTAATCTTTATGCAGTGTTTACCATACACATACCAAACCGTATCAACCCCTCCAAGCCTTGTCACAAGCAGTTCAAGAATGCTTCATTTCTTTATGTCCACTTTTTTCCAATTAAAATTTTCAAATATCATTCCTCAATTTCAACTCTGGTGACTGAAGTCATAGAGCAGTAAACAAATTTAATCTTAAAAACAGTATTGGTTGGAACATCTTGCTCTATGGTTGGAAGCTGTCCTTTTCTTTTTGGAGATGGAACACAAAGTGAAAGGTCATTGCATTGTAATTCATTCAACTGGTAATGAATGCAAGATGTGATGCTAAGGACAGTTCAGGCTTGACTGTCCGTAGCCCAACCACATGACTGTACGCAGCATCTACCAAGCCAATCACCTGTGCTGTGGGTTGTGGCAGGCATTCTCCCCTGGAGAGGTGTAGTTAGGTCTCCCCAGGGGTGCAGCTGGTAATATCTGGAGATAACTGTTGATGGGGCACCCTTGGCCATGAAAATTGAATAATTCCCACCTATCCTTGGGGGTCTCTTGGTGTTGAATTCCTTTCACAGTCAAGACTGATTTTCCTTCATACTACATTTGACAAGGAGGCTTTATAAAAATACAACAATACCATGTAGCAAGCAATACTTAGCGAGATCTTATTTGAATCGTTCACAGATGTCACACGAGAAACTTAATTGTCCTCCGTCATTAGCTGCCCATAATTTTCACCACATTTACTGAAAAAATTTGTTTGTGCTTTCCTTAATTTCCCAGAAAAAGAATTTTCAGGCCAGCTACTGCTAAAGTAATCATCAAAATGCACAGATCTCGTAGTCTTCTAACATGGACTCAAATAGTAAACGTTGATGTGATTAACAAAGCAGATGCTGGTTTAACCAACATTATGCTGGTACCTGCATTATGCTGGTACCTGTATTATAAGTAACGTGTTCACTCAATAGCTAGCCCCACATGCTTAATGCATGCCCAGAATTCCTACCCTGTCATCCAACTTTCCTTGAAGACGACGGGAAAAAATCAATGGGTCATTTGGAGCCAAAAAAACTAATAATAATAATTAATAACAAAGACTACAAGTATCATTGAAAGGTTAATCTTGGCTGAAGCCTAGGTACAGCAGGACAGATGAAGTGCTCTTGGCATCAGGACTAATCTTCACAACAGGGGAGGCACTTGGGGTGGGGACAGAGAGGAGAGTCCGTCTGGCGACTCTGAAGAGGGATCCTAGCTATCCAGTTGGAGGAGGGTGTCTGGCGTCTTGTTGTCTCTTCTTGTCCAGCCAACACTTCATGTAAATGTTAAAGGATCTACCAGGCTCACTGTTGTTTGCACAGATACCGATACTAGGCGAGCCTACCCTACACATCATTATCATGACAGATGACAATTCGTGTAGAACCTTTTGCGCGCAAGAAACAGCAGACAGACAAATGAAAGTAAAGCATGTGGGTACAAACATTCATGTCTAGTTTCCTGCAGGCTGGATGCAGAAAAATAAATGCAAGGATGTGATAAACTACATCTCAAAATGCCTATAAATGTCATAGCTCCTTCTGTTTTAGAAAGTTGGCTAACAACAATTTCCAGTAAAGTCTAACAAAAACTGAATACAATATCTCACTATGCAACCTCACCAAAAAAACAGTTTAACTAAAGCATTTAAAATGTAGCCCTCACTACTTATTACAGAACTGATTCCATACAAGTTTATAATGGACTAACATTTTATGTTGGCCCTCAATGTTTAATACTGTAGCAATCAAGGAAACCAAATACATGCACCTCCTTGAAAATTACATATTTGGCTTAAACTTGATTATAAAATGCCCCTCGAAACCTTTTCATCTTAAGTGATTCCCGTTTAAGTGAATCTACATATTAAATGAATCAGTGGTATATCAAGAGATTTCTCCGTTGCCGCAACATGGTCAAATCTGGTTTTGTGGCACAGTCCATGCAATTAAATTACTCTGCATGTGGTACTCTAAGATTGGAGGAGAAAACAGCAGAGCCATGGCAAGGTTGCATCAGATTCTGCCAAGCAGTTTCAAGAACACTTTTAAGACATGGGTCAAGTGATCATTATTAGGCAAATGAAGATTGTCAAGTGTTGAGTAAAAATGGCTCCTATCAATTCTGTAGTACTAAAATCCAGGCTAATAAGTAGCATCCATGCAGGATGAGAGTTGTGAACTGAGAGATATTCAAGTTGCTACACTACAGACTATCATGGCACAGACCACCCAGCTACTGCAGCTGACTGTTCAGTGTTATTGTCGGAGGTCCTCTCAGGGGTAATCCCCTTTATCTCTATCTTGCACTATACAGCTAGGGCATCAAGGAGCCTAGAGTTTGGACATTCTATTTTGTGTATCTTAGAGGACAGTATTAAGTATTAAACATTCTCTGCTATAATTATAAAGTGTTTGTGTTTTAGCCTGTTTGGTGTAATCATACTTAAAAGGGTCACACTTCCTCAGGCACTGTCAATTGTAACTGTCAACTTATGACAGAAAGAAAAAACAGACTGATCAGATTGCTAATTTCCAGTATTAATTACAGGGGTGCGATATAGTACAATCCTAAAAATGGGTTACTGCTATGACTGCAACCGATGCTAAGGATGTTGCTAAGAGCATCCTTTAAACGGCAATTCAGACCAGACAAGTCCTACTCTTCTCTAGTTGAAACCCCTGAACTTAAAAAAATATCAACTTGTTTTTAAAGGATTAACAAAAGAAATCAATTTTGAAATCACAGGGAAAAAAACTCTAGCAAATCACAGGCCTGCAGTCTCAGATTTTTCTAGGACGGTACGTAAAATGTATCAATAACCAAAGCATCAAACCAGAACACCTTACAAGTTTACTTGAATAACAGTTTAGAAACTATTTCCTTCCTCTATGGATATCAAGGAAGCTGACTGTCATACTCAACCACTCAACTCAGAAAGGCTATTTATAGAAAAAATACCCCCCCCCCAAGTACTGTTCTCCCTTGAGTTTTACTATATGTACATGTAGGACCCTTCCTCACTCTTAACAAAATCCAACACATGGGCAGCCCACCGGATTTTGTTGCTGTTGAATTTTGATGGAGTGGAGTGGGTTACGGTTTTTAGCTCAGGTTACTACATGTACAATGTCTAGTAATCAGTATCTGGGGAGAGAAAAGATGAAATCTGCTGCCCTCTTGTGGTCATGTTAAGATTCAACTTCACTCATCTCCCATAGATTTGATTTTCAACTCAAACAAAACAAAACACTCCAGATTTTTGTATGGGCCTTGATCCTGTCCAGTTGACTTGATCCACTCTGCTACACTTAGCAATGCAAGTCCAGTCTTTTACTCACTGTATTTCTATCTCCCTGAAGGTTTATTCAAGACTGCCAAGAAGATTGAGGTTTTATAAACAAAGACAGGAGTCACCAAGAGTGAATGAAGTAAACAGTTCCCAAAAGGGAAGCGGATGAATATGCATAGACATACATCTACAGCAATATAAGTTAAAACAATTGTTTCTTTTGTTGTCTGGAAACCTGAAACGACTGTGGGAGGCTGACTACAGACCTGAAAAACAAACTGTTGCAACCACAAAAATGCTGGGTGATTACTGTATTTTATTATAGCGTTTAACAATAGCATCAAATGCTGGCCTGTACTTGGAATGTTTAGATGCCAGCCAAGCACTTGTAGTATAATGTGCACATTGTAGCATAACATTCCTTTGAGAGAAATAAAATCTCTTAAAATTAGAGTTTTTGTAAACAGGGGCATGATATTTGGCCCTCCAAAAAAAGGAGGAACATTTTATCAAGTACAAGGATTAGACAACATGTACATGCATACATGGTGAAGGCTTTAATATACTCTTCAGACTATTTCATCAACATTTTCCTGGTTTTTTTCCAAAGGCAAAAAACACAACAGAAATCAAACTAAGTAGGAAGAATATCATACTCGAGAGGTGCCTACATTTTTTTATCTGTATCCAAAAAAGAACAATGTTGGTCCAGTCACCATTAAGTTGAGTTTAGATAAAGTAAAAACAACTCTTTTAATTGTTGACCACAACAATCTTTCTCACATCTTCGCAGCTACATTAAATTACTTTTGTTAAATACATTGGTATTTGTAGCTTACAGTAAAGAGGTGGTTTACAGTTTAAAGTTCATTTTTCTTGTTTAAGAAACATGTCAAAAAATATGTCAGCAAAAAAAAAAAAAATCAAATCAAATTATTGAAACATGTGCAGAAAGAACATGTAATGTACAATTTGTAGGCTACATCTACATGTACTGCTTTTTTGCTTTAAAAAAACACATGTAGAACACATTGAACAACACATTTTGATGCCATAAACATCCAGCTTGGTAACGGACATTAAGCTCAAATTCAAACACACCTTTCCTTAGAGGACTGCCTTTCAGACAGCATTAAGTTTGATTTGTCCCCAAAAAACCAAGCAAGCTAAGCATTTTGACATGGATACAGCACACCTCCATAAAGCAATTCATTAAGTCCTGTTTCCTGATACTGTACCTCCAGTTGTGTACACTGACAGCCATTAAAATTGGAAATAATGTCTACAAATAAATGTTAATTGCAGGTTGTTTCATCACAAGAGTCAATAAACACCAAGCTAAGTACAGTCTTTAAATTTACATGGAAGGTCTGATCCTTGCTTTATGACCACATAAAATACCTCAAGCTAAGCAACACCAACAAGTCAATTTATGGCCGTTGTGTGTGTGCATTGACTTCTCTTTGAATTCACAATGGGTTGCAGGGACAACAAAACTGCAATCTCAGCACGTATTTACACATGTGGCTTTTCCAAATCCCTGCATAACTATGAACACAGTTTTAAAACACACAGCATATTGTAAACGCAAAAGAACCGCCACCCTCTACACAAATACAGCCCTGTGGTCTTCTTCCCAAATCGTTTTGCAGAGGATGCATGGTTATTTCCTTTTCATTGTGAAGCCGCCACCAGTCTTGGGACCTGCTTCATCTAGTGAGCTCCCAAATAATCCTCCATTAGCGGAAGAAAAAACCTGTCAAGAGCTTAAGCTTTTACCTTGAAGTGGCATAATCGGGACTATGACCAGGTATAAACCTAGGACTTCAGCTCGTTCAAGCACTGGGTCCATGTCAAGTAAAAATCTAGTCCCTTGTTGATAGAACAGAACAGAGCAAGCATTCCCCTAAACCCTCAGTTTGCAAACAGAGGTCAGATTAGGAGACTTGTTTATTGTACCTGAGCATAAATCTCCTGATTTTTTCATCTCACTGTGTGCCCCTTTTTCAGGGCCAATGCTTTTCAGAAGCTTGAACTTTGTACGGAGGATCAGTGAGCTGGGGTAACAATGTATCAGATAATACACACATGTATAGAAGTACAGTAACTTAAACTGTTCACATTTTCAAATGAACCCCAGACCCTGAAGGAATGTTTAATTTGTGGAGTTCAATGGGGCTTTTTGGTGCTTGAATAATATTTAAAAAAAATTCTTTAGTTATTGTTCAGAGAACTGACAACACACATTCAGCAAGTCCTATTTCCCCCTACATTTTTAAGTATGCACTGAAGTTTGCCCCATTACATTGTGCATGGTACCTGATATGATTTTAGGTCATACACCCAAACAGATGGAGATTAGTCAAGCTGAGTGATTTATCTAATGGAGAATGTTGGCAGGATAATAAACTGTACTTTTTTTCCCATGAAACTGAAGCTGTTTGTGTATGAATTTGCTGTCATATATCACTGAATGCTCTGTATCCTCTTTCAAAGGTTCTTATGTTCCAAATTGTTATCCATACAGGAAAACAATCTTCCCTGTATCTTGTGTTTTGTTCTCTTGTGCAAATTGAGGTCTGGAAGGTCAGATAGTCTGATCTCTTTTTGGATGTAATGGCGATAAGTATTCACTCTTACTATGGCACACGGGGAACATGACATTAACAATGGCAGCATGGTAAAGGTATATTACTATAAGACCCCATGCATGTATTCACATTTCATTTGGAGAAATTTTGGATTCCCACACCTTTGACTTTAATGGAAACAAGGTGGTTGATACCCCTAAAGGGACCAGATTATGTTTGCTCAAAGCCCATACTAAGGTTGGCTGTTATGGCCTGACAGAATGGCCATATGGATATTAAAGACCTACTGTGGGGCATTAATCTTAGATTGGCTGCTGCATGGCCTGACAGAGTCGCAATCAGCAACATTAATTTTAAAGACCTACTGTGGGGCATTAATCTTTGATTGGCTGCTGCGTGGCCTGACAGAGTAGCAACATTAATCTTTAAGACCTACTATAAGGCATTAATCTTTGGTTGGCTGCTGCACGGCCTGACAGAGAAGTAACATTGATTTTAAAGACCTACTGTGGGGCAGT
>CM021526.1:25016201-25049548 GCA_010994315.2 Pisaster ochraceus | reverse complement strand
ATGGTTGATCAAATAAAGCAATACACTTAACACACGTTCATGTAATACTAATAAAAACAAATGCAGTGTGATTTAACTACTTTGTAGAGATTAGTGTTAGTCTCAATCACACGCACATGTAGCCACCGGTGTCCCCATGTCATGAACCCTGTTCTTAACAACAACTATTTCGGCCAGATCACATCTCCTGGCATGTCAGCAGCAATCAGGGATGTTACCTACAGGCAGGTGCATGGGTCTAGCAGTCAGTCTGAAGGGAGTCATTCGATGTAATTGGTTGTGTCATCTGGACCTGTAGGATAGTGACTGTAGCCTCAAGCCTAGCTGGGGATAGACCATGGATGGTGGCTACTACTACTACAGACTGGGGGAATGATGCCAGGAAGAGCAACATTCATGTGACTAACAACAAATCTTTAATGAAAAGAAAACATGATTAATACATGAACATGTACATGCATTGAGCTTCTGTTGGATCTTGGGGAGATGCTGTTATGCTTTCCGATACGCCTGATCATAACAAATTGACACATGTGTTGTGTAGAATGTTTTGGTAGAGTAATGCAAGTAACCATGAATCATTTTAAGAATATTGAGTTACATTTTGCAGAGTTATTTCTGTAGGAAGCTCTGTGTCTGTGAGAACCGGGAAGCTCGGATCGATGTTGAATTCTTAGTTGTAAAGCAGCTGTGCATAGCTGTATGTTTAGTAATTGCTACTGATGTACACATAAATTGTTAAGAAAAAAAAACCCATATGTACACAAGTATCTTGCCCAAAGCAAGACTCGCTTTTCCTCCATGCTTAATAGTTTTGCATGTACTTGTGATTTACTTAGCTGATAGTTATCAATAACTCTTTTTTTTTTCTTTCAAAAATACATTTAGTTTTCTTTTTTGTTTGCTGACAGACAAGTCCTCAAGCTGAAAGGCTGAATTACACTGCGAACTTCAAAAAAACAGTGACAACATCAAGTCTTTTCCCACAACACATCATCTATTTGCAGTACATGTACATGTGCTGAAGTTGCAGCTCTACATGTTGTGCTTTGTCCTCCTCTTGCCCCGCTCCACTGAAACATAACCAAACATCAGGTAAGTCCAAGATCTGTCTAGAGTGGCTCCCATCCCGCTAATCAACCGCTTGCCAGTGTCACTAGTCAAGCATAAAACACCAAATGAAGACATTTAGAGATGATGCGGACTTTAGGAGTACGTGCCAACTGGTGTACCGCCTAATCAGCCCAGGCAGTCCAAAGCCGTGGCCCCGACATTTTTTAATTTAGCTCCTCAGGTAGGAGGGACGATAAGCGAGTGTGACGTTGTGCAACACTGTATAATAAACAGAGTCATCAAAGCCGAATGGACAAGGGTTGAAATGTCCCATATTCATCGCCATCTGTGCGTCTCGCTTGTCTTGTTCTTCACCCTTATCACCCAACAACCCTCACATAGAAATGATAAGTGGCATGGTGAGATTGATTTGAACACCTTTATTAATAATTATCTTTATTTCAATTTTGTGAGTGATGAATCACCTGAGCGCGGATGTCACGATGCGGTTCTATGAATAAAGAACCATATGGGGTGACAGGCCACTGATTATTGGCTAATAATAGTCAACAACACACTGGCACATTGAGGACCGCTGCAAGAGGAAATTGTGGAATATAATCATGAACAAATTATTTTTTTTAAATGGCGAACATATCTGAAATGTCTTGATGAACAACTCCAATTTTATTTGCAAAATGCAGACAATGTGACTGCATCATTCTTTGGTCTTTTAGTTTTAAAGATGCTGGTACAAACACTTCTGATTTTCAATTTCAGATACAACAAGAGGCAAGTTCTTGTATCAACGTAAATAAAACACTGCAAGTGCATTTTAACCTTTTTTCTGATTATGTTTACTAATTACTTCTTAAAAAGATAATAGGGAGGTCACTGACCCTGGCCTTGGCTTTCCCTCTCTCTCTCTCTCTCAAAATCTTCTCCTCATCTTTAAGATTTTTTCTATGAAAGTTCTCTTGAAAAAGACTTTTCAAAACCTTGCCCCCTGAAAGATACGGCCATATTTGTGTTTCCATCAACGTGTAGATGGCCATCTTTTATTTATGAACAGACGAAAAGTCTGGCGACCATGTGTGTCAGGGAAGTGCTTTTCTTAGATTGACTGCAAACATGTTTTAGCCGCATCAGCACAACTTGATTTTCAGGTCTTTTAAAAAATATTGTTTTATATTTTGCTTCAAGCGTTGCACTTCAAGACCACTCGTCTCTGTTAATAGTTTGTTAATTTATTGAGGCAGGTGCTACTACACAGAGTATTTTAATAAAATGCACTTGGAAATAAATTCAAGACTTTATCAAACACCTTTTATATATTATTTCATTAGGTGTATTAACCTTGATCTGACACTTCTTTCATTTGGTGGAAGACGTTGAAGTATTAACATTTATTACATGATTGGATTTAAAAGGAAAGTTCTACAAAATACAAGTGTTCCATGAACACATAACCTGATTATGTAAACATGTAGTTATCCAGGTATTATACTAAAAGTTCATTCTTAAAAATGATACAATAATATTGTCGAGCAGCCATGTAAAAAAAAACTTGTTTCTTAAAAGATAAGAATTTAGTGTTTTTCACAAATAATCAATGTCTAGGCTGTTGACCACCCGTGCGTAAGCCCAAAGTCTTTTGGATAACGACCCTACAAAAAGCACCCCAGCTCGGGAAAAACTTCATGTTCACATAAAAAGGCATCTTGTGTCCAGGAAAGAATTAAAAACACAAAATACAAGCCGTAACCTGTCCAGAGTTTGTAGCTCTCTAGAAAGTGAAAATAGATTTGTCGGTTATTTTTGGAAGGGAAGGGTGAACAGTAAAGCTCCTTCAGGATTGATGAGGAAACGGGAGCAGACCTAAAATAGACAGTGCATGTACTTTGACATTTCAAAGCCTTGGCCTTTCAAAAAACAGCAAAAGTTTTACATTGAATTTATAATAATGCGAAGGCATGTTTGATAATAAAGGTCACTGTTTTGCCAATGATTTTCCCGCTTGGGGGAACATACAGACCTCGTCCTCACAATTGACCCCCAAACCAAAAACACTCTGTTTACTGATTTCAGTGTAAGCAGAACCTTACTACTCCACAGTGAACTCTGTGATATGTTTGGGCACAACTCTCAACCTTTTCAATTGGAAAACAATCACAGAGAGTCACTAAGGTGGTATATAAAAATTCAATCCCGAAAAAGTTTCAGCCCACAGGAATGTTCTTTTTCTTTAAAATATTTGGAAAATTATTACTGTTGTTTGAGGAATTGCTTACTCTATCCTGAGTACAGCATTAAATTTGTATCTAGACATCAACTAGATATGTCTACATACTTAGGCTTATGTTTATTTCCTCAAGGGCAGCGGGGCCACTCCAACTGAAATACCATTCTTGAAAGGACTGCCACTGATATTTCATCTGATAATTGGTAGAGCAGTGTACATCACAACCAGCATCTATTTACCAAACCGTTTGGGGACTAGTGCATGTAGAAAGAAACCTGCAGCTTCTCAGAATGTGTACAGTCACATTATGATGACAGGCTGGATGGTCTGTTTCAACTTTTACCTCAGGTTATTATGAAGGTCAATGTACATATTGTGATGTGTGTTTTGCAGTGTTATGGTAAAACCTGCATTGGATTTTGAACAACTCTTAAGTACAGTGTAGACCTAGACATAAAGTGGGCAGGGTCTGGCTGTGTCTTAATAAGCAGCAGCTGTGGATTGATCCTATTTACATGCATTGAAGCATAGGAGGCCCATAGCAACAGTCGCAGCCGCAGCCGCAGCCACAAATCAGACACTCTCTTTGCCTTGCTGCTGTTGGAACAATTGGAAACAAATAAAGTGCGTACATGGTAACCTAAAGTGCCCAAAACTAGTTTGAATTTATGCCACTCTTACATTATATATGGTCTAAAACCAGCAAAGTTGGTTATACTTTTACACCATCATCATCATCATCATCATCAGGCTGTGCTGGTCCATTGTTGGATGGAGCCCTCCTCATGCAATTTCCATTCTCTTCTCTTTCATGCTACAACTGTATACTGGTCCAAGTTGTCATCTGCCTGTATGTTTGGATTTCTTCTCTCCATCTTCTCTTCTGTCTTCCTCTTCTTCTTTTTCCATTTTTAGGTGGCCATTCGGTTAGCCTCTTGGTCCACCTGTTGTTGTGTTTTCTTGACAAGTGTCCTACCCATTTCCATTTCTTTTCCTTGATCTTTTCCAAGATGTCTTACATGTAGATCATAGTTTGTTGCCTTGTGTTGGTATCTCTAACTCTGTCGCGTAGAGTTAGTCCAACCATCCTCCTTTCCATAGCTCTCTTTGTTAATATCAATATGTGTTCCATCTCTTTGGTTGTTGACCACGATTCTGCATGTATGCTCTTGTTGTCAGGATGCACTGATTATATAATTTTTCTTTTATATGACATTGGTATAATTTTCTTCCATGAATACATAAATGTTAATTTACTACTATCAAAACAAACATGTTTGCTCTCGAAAAACTGAAAAACAAGTATTTTATATGGTGCACAAGATTTCCTTTGTAATTTATTCATGCATCTCAATGGCAAGTTACCTTTAGGAAGAGTGTAATGTCGCTTTACTCTAACCCTAAGTCATTTCAATATCTGAGGAGTAATTACTCCATGGGTGTACTGTTACACTACATGTGTGGCTTTTGGCCTTTGTATTAAACAAATCGACTTCCTTACATTTCCAAGTAGAGACTTGGAGTTCGCTTTGAAGGCATGATATACACAACAAAATGGTAATTTTACCAGCCATGCCCTTTTCACCCCATTTCCAAAATAGAAAGTTCCTTCTGGGACTTTCCATGCTTTGATTTATCGCTGATCGAGACATAGGCCAGGAGATCCAACCCAAATCACTCATAAGAAACGCCTGAAGGGTCAACCCCTCATGATCCACGACCCCACCACAAGTCTAATGTCAAACAAATCTGAAGGCACTTCAAAGTCTGTGAAATACGAACTACGTCTTCTTTTTCAGATTTAGGGTGAGTGCCATGGAATAGAAATAATTTATTATCAGGAGGTCACACCGATTCTAGGTCATACATGTACTTTGGAGTAAGTTGTTTCCAAAGTTGGCACTTAAAAAACAAAACAACATCCTGCCGATTTCAGCTGCCAGGAAAAACAGGTAGGAAATGCATAATCGAGATGGCAAATGCATCAAGCAAGCAACTTACATACAGGTACATGTAGTGCCTCCCAAAAGAGCAATTATCATAAAAGAACCCAAGACATAGGCCTAACAAATGCTTGATACCAAATAGTCTGGCTACTATTTAGACTCGGTGCTGTGACTATGCAGTTTGTCAATGTGTCCGATCCTTGCGAGTGCAGGGGTACCTGACAAAGAGGGTCAGAGCGTGAGTAAGGTTTTATAAGCCTGTTCAGTTACATACGTCAAGTGATTACATCTCGCCCTCAGTGAACCAACTAACGAACCAGACGCTATCACCATGCCCAATTGCTCCGTGGAAACCACACATTGCAAACAATACATCATGTCATTGCTCATTAGCATTTGTTGTTTCCCAACGCCTGAATGGAAAATGTGTTTGGCCGGGTTTATGTACTTCCCTTCAAACTTTGAGAGATTGAACAAGCATATACTGCAATAAAAACAATCTGATCAAGCATAGATTGCAAACACATCTTCGTTTTTAAAAATCTTGATGGCACAAATTCAACAAATGATAGAAAACTGGTATAATTCTAATTTAATATTGGAGGTTAACCTGATCAACATACATGGTGTAGCTGTACAAACAATATCTCCAATTTCATATTCACTGACTGAATCCAAAGATATCACTACACACAGTCACCCACTCAACACTTCCAAGGCTGTATTTGTACACACAAACACAAACACAAACACAGTGTACTTATGAAAAACACAATTTACAATGCCCGCATAGTGGCTGGTCAGGGCTGGATGAAATGTATTTTTTTAGTATGGGTACATGTCAACAAAGTGACAAATAAGTGCTGGTACAATTTAAGGCAGATGGCCAGCATTCAATAGATTAAAAGTGGGTTCTTCCAAATCAAGTGAGAGAAATACACTGACAAATGACTGAGCACACTGCGGTGGCCTCATTTCAAAACTGCTTTTCTTCTTTTTCTGAGTAACACAACGATACACCGTGTTTCAGAAAATAAAACAGATTCTGACATGGTTTTAATAGAAGAGGTATTATTAAAAATATGGACCAAGCTGCTTACACTTCGGAGAGAATGTGGTGAGCAACAATACTAAGATGTGCTGTCTAAAAAAAGGGAGATATTTTCAGTAAACACTCAGGACGTAGTACAGTGCCTGGGGTGGTACGTTGTTTTTGATCAGCGGAGTTTCTTGCGTACATGTGTGTGCAATAGGTATCAGAGCTGAGGTAACATGTATGCTATGTACTAGAAAAAAACATACAAAGAGTTTTTGTCCAGTTTGTTTTCTTGGAAATGTGCGCTATCAAACATGTCAACTTTTACCCAAAAAGTAAACTGTGTCAACCAAATAGTGTCTAGAATTAGTGTCTAATATACATGTATTATGTACAATGCTTCTTTGAAAGATATGAGTAACTCTTAAGGGCCGCCGACTCGTACCATGAGAATACTGCAACATCAATCAAATCCCAACAAGAAGAACTATCAGATCATGGATTCATGCTGATAGGAATGCCACACAGCACAAGGCTGCTCCTCATTTGCACAGAAAACCCTGCAAATTTGCTGGTACCACAAAAGAATCATCTCTGCCACATACAGACTTTAATTATGGCGCATGCATACAATGTACTAACAGGGTGACATATGTTCATCTGCATTATGTACTTATCTGAACATACAGGTTATACTGGTACTCAGTGTTATGGAAAAAACAATTAGAACTCATCTTTATTTGCCTGCAAAAATACAATTCAGGTTTTGAAAGTTTTGGAAGAGGGCAATTAATTTGGAATTTTATGATATCTATGTGAACATTGGTATGGGGAACCTAGGCTATGATATGGGGGAATGGAGAGATAATGGAATCTATAGTCAGTAATCTTCATGTGTGAGCAGCTTTCATCAATGTCAAACTTCATCTAAACTGATTTTGATAAATAGTTAAAACCGATCATCTTGCTCTGTGAAAGTATTAATGAAAATTTCAAAGGCACTCAACATTTGGTTTTCAATTAAAACATCAAAGAAGAAGAAAGAAAAGAAAAAAGTTCCGATGAATAAAAGAACAGCTGAATAAAAATGTCACAACACAAATAAACAAACTCCTTTTTTCAGGAACTCTCTGCTCCACTAATGCTTTCTCTGACTACATCTCTTTGTTAAATTTTCAGAAGTTTTTTACATGATGCAGAGAGGCAAGATGGAAGATTTCAGGTGTGTGTTTTTGACAAATCTTCTATAAGCAAAAAGAGCAGGCAACAACAAGTTAATTTATATGTTGAAACACTTTTTGAGTGGCTTCAGGTACTTTTAAAAAATTGCAATCATTGGAAAAACAGATGCAAAATGGTACCCTCAAGTTTTAACTGATAATTCTGATTGATTCTAAGGACTTATCTAGTAATAACGGAGCGGTTCAGCCTGCATGTGTTGCTTGCCAAACACCCTCAAGTTGACACACTCAATAGCCCCCTGTACAAGACAACTTGATCTAGCCTGAAGCTGTTGACAAGCAAGCCTTTATCCCATCCTTTTCATCACTTAATTTCCCCTCCAGAAGCAATGCCAGAATGTATGTAATAATTATGTAATGCTACAATATCATTTGCAATTTACGGTGTGTGGTAACTTTCCCCTTTGTGCCCAGCTACTTTATCAAACAGACGCAGACAGCACTGACTAAACAACAAATATTCAGTTCTTCGTTATTCTAGGTGCCATTCAGAAGAATCAATATTTTTTAAAATATTATTTTCAAAATTGTGGGTGGGTGGGTGGGTGAAAAAAACAAACTAAAAATCAAAGTTCAGTTTACAATTATAATAGAAAGAAGAAAAACTAAGATGGAAAATGCCTAGCAGCCCCTCCCAGCTTGTCCGTCATGTATGTGCTGATGTCCCTTGCTATTGGTCAACTTTGTTTCAGCAGACGACATTCATGCAAAATTTCCTCTTCTGTTTCAAAAACAAAGTTGCATGCTAGAAGCCAGAAAAAGTAATTCAAAACTCCAGAGCTGGGAGAGCATTGATCTAAATATCTGCTCCATTTGAGGCATTACTTTGTTCTTCAGTGTATAGCGTATATTAAATAGTCTGTCAATATTTTAAAAATTAAATTTGGGGTGAGTGGGTGTGTCAAACAAATTTGGAAAAGGATCAACATTGTTTTAAATGTTAATATTCTGAATAGCCCTTTAGTTAATTCTCATCTTAAAATAACATACATAAAATACATAAAATAAAAGTACAAAGCTCAAGATAAGATGTACCCGAACAATGATAAATAAATGTTGGGCTGAGAAGGAAACATAACAAAAATCTTCACAAAAAGATTTTTAAATTCCTTATGAAAATATTTCAAAAGAACTGATCAAGTAGTAACAAAGAAGAGGGGGATTCATGATGGATGAACAGTGCAGAATTCTCCTCTGCCCAATCAACCTCCCAAAAACTCAATGACTCAACAGCTTTCGCTTCTTTTAAAGCTCTGAAGTGACAGAAACTGCTTGCTGAAAGGGCGTTCTCTACAGATTACGCAAAGCGCACAGTATCGAGAGAGGAAATATTGCAACGTTTGAGGGCTGCCAACACTACCATATTTGCTTGCATATTATAAGATGTGGCTCAAGTATGTAATAAGGTTAATATGTCAACGAAGCGTTCTCCACTAAACCAACTAAGGACCAGTCAAACTTCTTTCCTCATGGTCCGGCTGGTTAGTCCAGTGTTGAGAAGCATCCCTATTTAACATTTAATATGAAATATGGACAGGTGAAAATCTGATGGACTGGTTAAAGGCAAAATATACCTTTGGTCTTTGGAACTGTTAGATTGTTTTAATCCTATATAAATGTAGGCATATACAATAAAACTAACCTGTGAAAATTTAACTTCAAAAGGTGGTCGTGTTTTTGAGATATCACTGTAAAACTGGAGCGAATATTTCCACACAGGAAGAATATTCCCTATCAGGAATACACGATCTGAAAAGCGTTACGACCGTAAGACTTCTCAGATTCAAATTGTTGGGGATAAAAAGTGATATATTTTTCCATAACCACAGTACTTCGAAGTGAAAAATTTCTCAAAACGCACTATACTATCCAAAGCTGCTGTACTTCTTACCAAGTAAGTTTTTATAGCCATTAATTTTCAGAGTCATTACCAAACGTATACCTTCCCTTTAAATGACACTGGTCCTGCTGGCCAGTCACTGAAAAAGTGAAGGGCAAACCCAGTTCAATAATACAAAGTATATCATCTTACCTGGATAGAAATCATTGTTTTTGGATAGTTTGATGACGGTTTTTGTGTCCTTCTGTAGCTGGGCAATGGTCTGTCCCCCTTTGCCTATAATAGAGCCTGCCACTGTGCTGGGGATCAACATTTTTAAAATGTATTTGGTGTCATCACCTGAAACAAAAGAGACAAAAATAGGACAGATAATTATCAATTTATCAAGCTAGTTTGGGATGTAATTTCATGGTTTATATTCCTGTTTGTCAGTCAATCCTACAGCTCTGCATAAAAATCATACATGTTAACTCAAAAAGAAAACATTGACATAATGTCACATTTAATTTCCTGTTATTCCGTTGAAAATGCCACAGTTAAACTTCTGCAAGTAAAAGGCACCAAATTCTCCCAGAATGAATGCTTTTGAAAGCCTCTGTGCCACACATCCTGTTTCATCTTCGCCAATCTAAAGCATCTAATTTACTCTGTCTTATGCTCAAGCGCCTTTTGACAAGCAATATCTCAATACAAAAGCACCTCATCTTGTCCCGGACCCACGGGTCTCCTGTTTCAAACACTAAGGCGGAAAGACAAGAAAGCTGCAAGGGGCCTGGCCTCATCAGGCACAGAAATCGACCAACGGCCAAACCCGGTGAAAATACATTAACTCTTGATTTCACAGTTGAATATTAGAAAAGCCGGGCTTGCAGCTGCCTCAGGAAGAAACCCGGTGATTAGCTGCTGTTTAGATTGCCGACTCGGGGAAAGTCTGACATTTTACAAACAATTGGCTTAAGATTTGTTATTACTACCTCGAGAAATTGCATTATTTAAAAGCTCCAGGGAATTGTTATTATCAACTGTGCAAAATACTAAATTCTGTTTACAGTTATACAGTCCAAAAGATACAAAACAAAACATAAATGCCACATCAAAATATACAAAAATACTCATAAAGTAACCTCACACACACACATACATCATAGTAAAAGATAAGTGATGTTCATCTTCTGTGATGTACTTCCTGTCACTCATTTTGACTATTTCTTATTTATAGTTGCAATAGATGTATTGAGATTTTGAAAAAGGCTCATTCATTATTGACAATGCATTTAAAGTGAAATTGCCTCATTAGAATTGCATGTACTTGTTGAAACTGCATTTCAAGTTAATTGCTTTCCATGAACTGTATACACTCAATAAGCTCTCTCCATTTGCTCCCTCTAAAACTAGCCTCTATATTGAGAACTGAGGGTCAGACACTGCACAACTACAAATCAGTAACAAGTCATCACTTGGGAGAGTTTCTGCGCTGGCTGCATGGAGTGAGACATGATGACATAGAAAGCAGATCATCCACAAACTCAAATCCCCACCCCCCCCAACCATGCAGCCATTGACGGACCGATTCACATCTAATAACATGACATGTCCGAGCGGCTTAGCGCATCCAAGTTCAAGTTCTGGTGGTTAAGTCATTGGGGTGTGGGTTAGAGTCCCGGTCATGACATTAGTGTCCTTGAGCAAGATGCTTCACTATAATTGCTTCTCTTATCTAAGGGGTATAAATTGATACCTGCCAGGGTATAGGTTGATATTGCGTTTGAAAAAGCCTGGATTACAGGAATTTTATTGGCCCAAATGACCAGGGCTATAATGTAAAACATACTGATACTTTATTGTAAAATGCGCTATATAAGAACTAGTCTTTATTATCTAATCAAACAGCAGATTTGATCTACACATGAGGGGACCAGACCACATCAAGCCACTACACTACTAGAGATACATGAATCTCTCTTGTAAGACCTGTGAAACCCCCACCCTCTTGCCACACAGCCAGGGTCTGCTGACTGTGAAACCAGACGTCTGGTTAACGGTCATTTATATGCAGAGCTGGCACCCCACGTTTGATAATGATATTAGGAGCCAGATGAATAATTAATACTGACACAAGCTGGTGATAAACAGCCAACAATTAAGGCCAACAATTAAGCCCAGCGTTATCTGCGTCAGTGCACTGATGTGCAACAGGGCACAGCATTTTGGACAATGTCTGCCAGAGGCAAGGGTCCAAGTTATTAATTAATGGCACAACACACAAACATAATTTGTCATCACATTGAATGGATGTCACTTGGGGCAGTTCTCCTCATTCAGTTGACATTTATGTATTGTCTGTTTGTTTTGGTCTCTTTTTTCCCTTCAATTGCTTCATGGCTTTAAAACAAATGGTTCTCATTCTGAGAGACTAGTGTTTTCAAACTGATCAAGATGTTTCCCTCGAATGCAGGGGTAAATGGACCCTGTCTTTATAAAATACAGTGTTTGAATACTTTATCACCACACATACTATTGAATGAGAAACGACCAAAACAACATGTAATGTCTTTAACTTTGACAATAATCTTGTAGTTCTAGTCTGAGGAGTACAAATGAGTGGTGTCCAAACCATCAAGATTTATCTTGATACATGTCTCATCTTATTCACAGTACACATGACAGAGCTGCAAATATTTAAAACATTGCCAAGCATTGAGTTTATCCTTGTACGCATTCAATTAGCCTGAATCAAACCTAGTGAATCATGCTGCAATGAAATACTTCTCGACGCCATTGTTCAAATAATCATACTTCCCTTGTATTATAATCTAAAGAAAACACGGGGGAAAAAATGCCGAGCACATTTCCCAAACTGTGATCATCAGTGATCGTTAAATCTTTCAAGAGGTCTTTGAAATCCCTTCTCGCGCATGGCACAGATACGGTTAACAGGATTGCCTGTGCATTTACACAAAACCAACACAGCCCACATATGCATGACACACTCCTGATCCTGATATTAAGTGACACAGTACCACGGGGCTTTTTGGCCAGAGTAATATCGCTGGGAAGAAAACATCTAACGCTGCTCCAAACCATCGCATGATTTCCTGGAGAAGACGGGAGTAATCATCCTCCCCTACACACAGGGAGAACTTGCATACTGGACAAGAATTACAAGCATCCGAGGAGATACTTCTTTACATGCCTTAGCACTGACCCAAAATGCCCTGGGCTTTGTCGTCACCTCGCTACCTTATTTTAGACACGTACATGTCGTAACCGTGTTAGTTGCCCATTTTGCGATAATAAACTTGGAGCCGGTTAGCTAGCAGCTACACTTCTATTCAGAAGAGTACACCTCTATAATAAATTAAATGGAACAAACATTTTTGTTTTTTCTTCCTTTTCACCCCACTAATTTTCCTTTGAAGCAGCGAAGATCTGGGCAACATTTTGTCAAGGATAGAATTTCACATCAGCTTAATCACTTAATAATCATGACTTTCTTTTCGTAAAATCAAAGCACAAAGTGTCAGGTGTCTGTTGCATAAATCAACACTTGTCACTAAGTCAAATCATGATTTTTAAACTTAAGATTGCTCTTCCTAAATAGACTGCTCCAAAGTGGCATGAATAAAGACCTTCTGAGGACAAGAGGATTTTTTTAATTTACATAAACCCCTCCTTCAAAAATCAAAGACAAGCATAAACTAAAAAAGGATTTTTTTTTTTTTATTCCTTCTTGTGAGTTTGTGTCTTGGATGTAAAAAATAAAGTGAGGAAAATCTCTGAGCTGTAACCTCTGTTTGTACATTCAGTTTGCAGTAACACAGTGTGTGTTAATCTACTTTGCAGCATGTAGATTTATTCTTGAGAACTTGTCTTGCTATTTGTTCTACTGTCGCGACTCGCAAAGTAGATTTTGGAATTCGGGAGACAATTAATTCTGAAAAGAACTGTCCTACTTATTAACTGCTACATAGGCAGGAAGCAGGAAATCAGCCAGGACTACTACTTTTGCTTAGAGGATCGAGGGGACTTTTGGTTATTAACTTCACTGCCACGAGGAGTGAGATCTTAATTGGTCTCAACGTTTCGACTAGCCTGCTCTAGTCATCATCAGGAGACATATCTTTTCTTGAAATATTATACATATTTATCCTTTTGTTGAAACTGTCACTCATAGTGTTTACTCGCATGGAAATACAGTGTATTTATATGTGACATCACATTGTCACTGCCTGCTGATTATTTGGTTTAAATTTACTTTCAGCACTGAAGTGGTATTTGCATTTACCTGGATTCATATGTACTTGTACATAAAATACTTTATGTTAAACACGCCATTGTATGCAACTGTCAGGCCTGATGCTTCTTTCTTGTTAGAGCAATAGCATCAAGGCGTTTTCTCCTTTGTTAAAGGCACCTCTATGAGGAAATTGTCAATTTCTATGTGAAAGTTTCAGGGGGCACCAAGGCAATGACCAGAGACATTGAGGCAATTGCCTCCATGATGTATCAGGCCTGAATTGTGCACATTTCCCCCTGCACTAAATCATTCCAGCAAAGTCAACTGAAGACTATTTTCCTGCTGTTACTTCCACCAGATGCAGTTTGGTTTTACTGTATGACTTTGCATGTAGGCTAACGTACAGAAAATGCAAACAAACAAAACAAAAACCCAGCTGCAGAATACATGTACATTCTAATGCATGCGCTGTAACTGCACAGGATGTTTACCTGTACTTGTTCTGTGAGATTCTATAGGACCATTTAATTTACATTTCATTGTATTCAGTATGTAAGCTACATTGACTTCCTACTTGTGGAGCATTTGTCTGCATACATTGTAAGGATGTAAAGTGCGAAGGCTGATAATACTATACAGTTTACAGCAGAATGCATACCCAGGGCTAAACAGTTCTGCCCTTTGATACAGAACATGTAAAGAGAGTAAGTGTGCATAAACACGCCAACCAAATTAGTTTGTGCCTGTTCAACGCCTGTAGCTTTTGGGGGGTAAATTTATGCTTTGACTGTACCAAGATGTGAGCATTACAGGAGCAAAGATCCTTCACTAAAAAAGGGGTCATGCTTGGCCCATTATCAAACAACAACCGGGAACAGTGTTAGTACCAAACCACCCGTAAAAACATGCAGGATAAAATTCTAAGTTTACATCATTTATATGCAAGATGGACAGAATTAAACACCAAAACCACCTTACAAAAGCTGTAATTCTGAAATTGGAACTCCTTTATCCTTTTTTGTTTTCTATTCAAACTAAATTTGAGCGGGGCTCTCCATACCCACCGGACCACTGGCCAGAATTCAGTAATTTAAGCATTAGCAGGGATTTGATAGACTCTTTGAAAAAAAAAACACAAAAAAAAACGAACTGTGAGCGCAAAGCGCAAAAGCTTGCGAGCACGAACGCTAAGCCTACTTATACTTGGTTTTAAAAGCCCTACTCTGCAATCTCGGGCGTTCTTTTTGGCTTATCTTCATGTTTTTATAAATTTGATTTTAATTATATTAATATTATTTTGTTGGGGGGGATGTAAAACAAAACACAGATTTCAAGGAAAAAAACAGAGAAATTACATCCCTGCATTTGGCCAGTAACCACACAACCACACAAGTCCTGCTGTGAAATGTTTTTTCCAAACACATACTGTTGAAAATTCACTTATGGTTACATGTACAGTGTACTTCAGCTTTGCAATTCTAAACCTCCCCTTAGCAAATAATAACATATAAAATATTCTATATTTTTTAAAGCACAGAAATAGTATAGATCTTGTAACAAAAATCAATCTGGTCCAATGAAATTACTTGTGGTCTAGTTAGGATTGTCGCTATTTGTGGTCTAGTTGGGATTGTCCCAATTTGTGGTCTAGTTGGGATTGTCCCTATTTGAGCCACAAGGGCCGTTAGGAAAATATCCTGACCTGTTTTGTTGAACAAGAATAGGTACTCATTAACCATTATTACTACTGCACACTTGGAGTACGACAATGGCGATGGCAGTAGATGACAATCAATAGCTGCCCTTAAATCAACATTGCTTTTTTTATCTGAAGTTATCCATTAACTTGTAGGCAAGAAATGAAACTTTGCACAGCATAAAGTACAGCATGATCCAGTAGAATGTGTGCACCAGACAGCAAATTCACTTGAACAACGATGCCAAATTCAACGATAGCACTTTTTGAATAAAAGATTCAATTTTACAAGCAAAGTGCCAAACACACTGAAATTACATACAACCTAGTGGTTGAATGCACTATACAGTCAAACCGTTCTAGTGCATTTCACCTTCAGGTTTTTATTTTAATTGGACATTCTATGATATGGGGGGGGGGGTGAAGAACCCCAGAGCGGGTTTCCTTCTTCATGTTCCCTGCACTCTAAAATGTGCTAATAATTATTGCCATGTGTTATTGCATACAGTGCATGTTGCACTAATGAGGTTGGTCAGCGATGTAGACTCACTGCAGCAAACAGCAGTCACCGGATACAACCAAACAAGCCCTGCCTGTCAGGAATATAAACTGTTGCCATTTCAAACTGATTTAAATGGATTGAGAAAAGCTTTCCTTGATTTTAATGAGTCCTAACGAGGAATATTTTCAATTATTGCTACATAAACAGGTGCATATAATTAGTATTACTCCAAATGTGATTTTCAGTTTGATTTTCAATAGGGCTTGAAATTTACACTTGACCACAGACCCAAAGCCCCAGATTTCAGTGAAGGGCCAGTAAACTAAAGACTGGACAAGTCCGATGGTCTTGGGTGTTTCAACTGAATAATACTGTAATTCCTCAAGTTGTTAAGAAATGTTCAAATTATCTTCAAATTCTGCCGAGTATCAAAGTAGACTCACTCACATAAAACTAAAGACAAATGATTTTGTTTAACTCAACAGTTTTTTAAATTAAAAAGTTGATGTTACACTACATGTAGACTATGTAGAAATTTTTGTTCTCATTTTGATTCTTGTCTCATTAAATTATTTCTGGTCAAGAAAATGATTTGAGCAATGCGCCCTGCGGTCTTGTGGATTCCAACCCTTCCCTCCCCCAAATCTCAAGCCCTGTTCAATATTTGTTGTTTACACTGATTTTTTACTTGTGTACACATTAATTCCCTTTGCTAAAATTTAGTGGTTTCCGTACAGCAGCTTGTATTGTTATGGTTCTCACTCCCCCCCCCCAGTTTTCCTATGGAAACTATCTACCATCACAAAAATACCCACATTTATAAAGAATTGATTAGCATGACCTTGGATCAAAGATCCAGTTACACAGAGTTGTGCCCATGACTGCTCCACTGAAACAAACAACAAAACCATAACATTTCTTGCACTCAATACAGTCGTCAATCACCAAGAGAAAATGTGAAGGTGAATGGTTGACTGTCTTGTTCACCATTTTGTAAAACACAGATGGTGAGTGGTGCGTACTATTTTGAATACTCCTCCACCATATTGGAAATGTCTGGTACAAGTGTTGTGTAAATATAGAAGTGTTTCTAGCCCTCCCAGAGAAGCCCCTTTTCACCACGACCTTGTGACCTCAAAGCCACCAAAGAATGCCTTGCCAAGGATGCAAGCACAAAGGAGGTGGTACCACCCCATTGAATGGGTGCACCAGTCTGGAATAGGCTTGACTTCAAAGCTGATAATCTCTTGTCAAGTAACACACACAATGATGATGGTATTATAAATCAGTTTACTGCACATTCCTTTCAGTTTGACAAGGGCATTATTGCCATTGAAGGTTTTTTTATACAATACAGTCTAATGATCTTCACAACCTATGTTTCTGTGTCTCAGCAAGACGGGTATAGAGTGTGTAGAGAAATTGGTCAATACTTATATAAAAAAAACATGACAACACTTTATGACCAAACACACACCTACATTATTTGGAAGAAAAATGAAGGTCATCAAATCGTAAGTCAAACATACACTGTAATAGACCAACGCTTAAATGACAGCACCCGAGTAGTCTGCCCTCATTGGCCATCCGATGCATGTATTTCTGTGTGCGTTTCAATTGTTTAATGATCTATGTATCTCTCAGATGGCAGCAGGATGATGTCAATAACAAAAATACAGTCGACTCTTGTTAATACAAGTTTCGCCAGACTGGCCCGTTTTCCACGTATTATCCGAACCTCGTTTTAATCGCAGCACACTATTATACATGTACGTTGTCATAGTGCATGTACTACACACAGCGGTTTGCTTCCTAGTACAGTTCTTACGAGCATCCTGTAGACAAAAATATCAATGATAAATGCATTTTTTCTTGACTCATTAATCATAGAAATTTAATTCAAGATAAAAATCATAGCAAAGTGATGTCAAACTCGTTCATGTGACCATGAGGTGAGATATTGGGCTGTGTAGCACCTACATGTATGCTGTATGAAATTCAGTTGAAATGTTGTCTAGTGAAAAAGCTGACAAACTACTGAAATGACAAGAGTCCAACTGGCTAGTTACTAAAAAAGGTTAAGGGCAGACCCTAGGAACAATTAAACATTTTCAGTGTACAGCTTTCCTTCAAAATAAACATTCAACCATAAGTTACTGTCTGAATTTTTCTTTGAAAACAGAAAGCTTGGCACTGTGTTTTTTAGTGTCAAATACACTAAGAGGAGGGTTGACTGAGGGATTTCATAATCATACAAAGAAAAAAAAAAAGGTAGGCCTACATTTGGAGTGTACTAGAAATCATTCATAAAATATTTTGCCCAAAAATATATAACATGCATCATGGGTACAACTGACCATACCATATGGACCATTAGATACCGTCACCCAGACTGTAAGCTAACATTATGCAATTTCAATACCCTTGAAACCCAGCGCATTCCAAGAGCTCTTTACTGGCCTCCCTGATAACATCTTTCTTCAGTCACCATTTGGGTTTTTTTTGTTTTTTCAATTTCAAGCAATGTGTGTGTGAAATTTTACGAGCAACTAAACTCTACTACTACGTGGCACCACAAATTGGGTACAACACATGACCAATCCAACCAAATGTTGAGGCTGGGAGGCTGGCATTAAAGTGGCTCTCAGATACATAATTTGTACTGACAAAGAAAACACTACATTTGCAAACAGTTTTGGAAAAGAACAGACTGAGTTTTATGTTTCATATCTGTTTTAACTTTTCTTTCTTTTCTATCTGAAGTTATTTACAAAAAGTTATTTACGATGGAGTCTAATTTCTTGTTAATGTAGCTGACTACACTGTACATGTACATGTAGATGTACAACACATGGTATTTGTTTCTTGGAAAAGAGTCTAACGAATTTACTGAGTACATGTAGCCTACATCTGGTTTAGGCTTTTAAAGACTTTTCAGGCTATTTAGTACAATTTTGCTGATTTTTCTTGGGCCCCCAAAAAATTGAAAATCTGATTCAAGTAGGAAGAATATCATGCCTGATTACTGCACCATTGACTATACATTTCATATACAGAAACATTTAAAACTTTTAAACTCATAAAACAATTGAAATCTGAGTTCAGTTAAGGCTGTTATACTACAGGAAACAAAGACACTACACATATCTGTGCATACTTAATTGGTATGATCGACATTAATATGAAAATCTGTGTGCAGCTTTATCACCAACCCCCAGCATGTAAATCAAGATCTTCCAAATTAATGTCATAAATGTACAGTATGCGATAATCAAATTCCGGAGATATTCCAAGGGCATTGTGCCTAGACCACATAGCTGTCTCCTGCCAGAATACACTACTGCCTGGTACCTTTGGCTTGTTATTAAATTAATGGACAATTACTAATTGACAGTGTATATCCATCAAGGAGACATGATGTACAAATTACATTAGGCCAAAGCAAGGAGGCTTGCAACAAGCAGTGGACTGGCAGATTGCCGCTAATGGAGATTTAGTGAATTATTCCAGCTACACTGCACCGGTGGGACATAGGCTGAATCAGCAAGAATCCACCTTAGATAAACACAACATGTAGCGGGTGTCAAGCATGTACATGCACATGTAAGTTAAACATGAACTGTACGAGCACTTTGCCTTACGCTGGGTTCTAATAAACTAAACAGGACAGTGAATGAAAACAACTGTACAGTACATGTACTTCTGCTTTCCCCATCTTCAACTAAACATCTTCTGATCATCCTACAAAGAATCTAACCACAGAATCTTAGTCATTGTAGTGACAAGATGGACAGAAACAATATCTGGGCTCACATCAGGTACGCATAGTCACCTTGGCCTGTACACCTACACTGCCAACTGTGTAGGCCTAACACATGTGAAGTGTTGAAACTAAGAATGACATCATAACATGTCTATTAAATGAGTGGCCGTTCATTGTGAATTACACTGCAGTGTTTTTTCTTTTCTAGTGTACATAGTGTACATGTAGAAGACATGGGTATCTAGACAACTCCATCAGGGATGTCCTGTTAGTGTTTTCCTCCACTACTGGGATGCAAATACGTCCACCGCTTATTTCTGTAAAGCACAACACGCACCAATGACATTAATGCCCCCCCCAAAAAAAATTCCAGTGTGACACAAGTTTAAGCTTTCTTACACTTGTAGAGCACAAAAGTATCCAAGTAATGGTGGCAAAAACTGGAACAGGTTGTTAAGAAATTGACCTAAAATGGATTGGTCCATATACAACCAGGCCTGATACTTCACAAAGGCAATGAAGGCAATTGCCTGCATGTCGCCCCTTGGCCGCTACCTCAGTGCCCCTTGAAATGTTCCAAGTGGAAATTTATATTTCCATCACTGAGGTGCCGTCTAGTTAAGAAAAGCTGCCTGGCCCTTTTTTACAAGAATGAAATAGGAAAGCCGGACTCTTCCACAGAACTGTTATTTTGAGGTACACCTGTGTTTACGATGGATCCATAGTGCAAATAGCCTTGGTGCTAAGCGCTTCTCACTTCATGACAATCCAAAAACGGTTCAAAGTAAAATGATCTTAATTTTAAAATCAAATCCGACCTTGAGGATCTTACCTTTGGTGATCCTAGGCTTTGGGCCAGGTGAAAACCACAGCTGTTACAGTGTGGCTCATTTTCAAGGGACAGTACAGTTCATCATTGTGTAATAGAATATCCAGGTTAAGGTCATGGATCAGTCAGAAATATGTTAAGATATCAGAAATATGATGAGCCTGCCAGATACTATGACTGGATGCTTTGCAAGGGTGAGGTGGCATTTTCCACTGACAAAAGTATATGTCAGGGTTTTAAGTGCAGGTAAAGCCCTTTTCGCAGTCAAGACTGCAATTCAGCAGGGGTCCCTTGCTTAATTTGAGCATGGTTGTGAAATTATACAAATTGCACTTTATGTGAAAGGGACACAATGTTTGGACTGTCCAAGGTCCTTATGAAATCATCTCAAACATTGCTGCGATTTTTCAGTGGTCCAAACATATGACAAAATTGTCCACTTTTGGGGAGGCCACACCCGCCACGTTTTTCTGAAAACTTGTGGAGGGAGTGGCAAGAGCAGGGAGGGAGTACGTCAACGCACGTCAATCGCATGGTTGCGCAAGGTGTAAGTACGTGGCCCACACGCCACACCTGGCCATGAGCGGTTGCGTGCTTCGTACGTTGCGCACGTGGTAAGTGAGTTGTACGTGCTTACAACGTACGATCTGCGTGCGATTGCCACGTTATTGTACGGAGGCCGTACTTACACGTGCTGCTCACGTAAGGTGGCCTTACTCACTCGCATGTTGTAAGTGAGTGCAGGTGCAATGAACGTGAGTTTTTCCGCCCGATGTCGGGGGGGGGGGGTATATATAGGACGACCCTCCGAGGTTCTCCAGAAGTCCCAGCTGCTGCTGCCTCAAGGTGCCGCCCATTCCACCGCAGAGACTCCGGGTTCTGATACTGCAGAAATCAGTGCGCACAACGTGCGTTGTAAGTGCGGAGCACGTGCTTACTCGGTACGGTCCACGTGAGTTCTGCATGCTCATTGGACAGTTGAACTGGGGAAGTGCCGAGTAATCACGTGCGCAGCACGCACGTGCTAAGTATGCCGTCCGTAGAGCAAGTGACCGTGGGAAAAATTAAAAAGACTCACGGAGTCAGTGCGTTGTGCGCTCATTGGTTGTAGAGGGCACGCGCGTCACCCGTACTGGGGGTGAATCCGTAGCCCGAATGCAGCGAAAGTTCCTCGTGCACTAAAAGTGCTACGGCGTGTCTGCGTGCTCCCAAATCCGTACTGAGGCGGTACTCACCACGTACGGATCCCCACGTCTTTGCAAGTAGACAGCAAGCACTTACAAGTACGGCGGGTTGGGACTGGAGCTTTAGCCATGTAAAAAAGCTCACTAAATCAGTCATGCATGATGACAACTAAACAATCAGTGCTCATACAGTTTGTAACAAGGGACACTGGTTAATTTATTCATTGTGTGAAAAGGGCTTAAAAAGGGTGATGGATGACAACAAAGTTCATAACCATCCACGTAAAGGTATACTTATACAACAACAAGCTAAAAAAACATAAAATCTAAACAGAGATGCTCTAAAAAAAATTCCCTCAAAAACTTTAAATTTGTGTAGGGAATTTCTTTTAAACACACAACTTATGTCAACTATATATATATATTTCATGACTGCATACTAAAAATATTTATTTGACAATCATCTCCTCAGTTCATGTACTTTCTGAAAGCCTACAGATAAAATCTTATTATCAGCATCTTTCTGAATCATAACATAGGCCTAAATTTTGAGCAAGGATGGAATCTTGAGAGTTACTTTTAGAGCATCGCCAGTCTCTGTTTGCTTTTACAGTACAAGGATTGATAGAACCTTTGCACGCCATTGAAAAATCCTCCTTGGAAAAACATAATTAATCAAAGAGGTAAACAAAAGTCTGACCAGGAATTTATAAACATTTACAGTAAATCATGGTGAGGAAATAAATAACGGCCTGTATGTACATTAACCAGTTGGTGTTGACAGTGGCAGTTGTCTCTCTGCAGACAGAGAAACTGTCGGTGATAGACCTTGGCAGGCACTGCTGTTTAGCCCTTATCACCGACATCTTGTTTTCTTTCAAAACCCCTTATCGAGAAGAATATATCCTTAACAACTTCTACTTTATATTATGGTTTTACAATATGTTAATATTTATTTTAAAAGGGGGAAATGCATATCACTGACAATGGTGCTGTTCTCCTCTAATGTTGAGTTGTAGTGTTTTGCTGTCTACACGACTGCATTTCAGTGTTACTTGTGTTTTAAAACCAGCGAAATTTAATTACTTTTCCTTTCTGTACGTGGAAAAAAAAATCTATGCCAATCTCTTGCAATGAGAAGTTTTATGAATTCAAAGAACCCACAAAATATGGCGTTTAAATTCAGTGCATGCTCACCGATTTGAATGTTTTAATCTCCGCGACTAATGTAGAACTGTGCTGTGCACTTTTATCACTCAACAAGTCTTCTCTCTTGGGAACAAACCACCCCAGGTTTTCCCTCCTTCTTCCAGGGGTAACACAATCTCATGAATTATTAAACCAGAATATTGACTGACCAGCTTGGGTTTTGTAGACTCTGTTCATTTGTAAATCTATAGGGAAACATGATAGACACATGGCAGCATATAAGAGAGATTATTCACAATCACATACTGTATATTGGAAAAGACTTTTTGGGTTTAAGTCTCCATTTTATGCATCAGTGCTTTAATCAACTCAATATTCCACGTCCATGTAGAAAACTTGTTTAAATGTTTTTTCTCCTCTGTTATTTTTTCAAGAAGATATTGAACTGCAATTTAATGAAGGCCTACTTGACTTTAAATGGATAACAAAGATGGCCAGTGCCAAATTCACTTTTGAATTGTACTACATACTGCATGTTTAGTATAGCTCAGATATAGATAGAACGCCGGCACGTTAATCCGGAGGTCACAGGTAAAAGTCTCGCTTTAGTCAATTTTTTTTTTCAACCCCCAAATTTTGTTTTTATATAACAAATTACTCATTTGGTAAATTGTACAGTAACTGTCCATGGACCTTTCAATCTAAAAAAAAATCAACCAGAAAAAAACCCATACATGGTGAGGTAAACATACATGTGCACCCCCCCCCAGGCCTGCATACACTGAGTGAGGCTTACATTACAAGGCTTCACAAACTTACCTTCGTTTTATGTACATTGTAGATGCATTTTGAACCAATGGGTCAACCATGCCCAAGAAAGGCAAAATTACAGGCAGATAAAAATCTCAATTCTGTCCAATGTTTACCCTCATGCTGGTCAGCCCAATTGTGATGCAAATTAATCAAGCAATCAGATGGAGTCAGGCTGCCTTTGGGAGCAGGGTCCATGGCTACAGTATTTAAGTAGAGCCTCCAGATAAATGCAATGATTAGAATCTCTGGTCTGCGCATTTGCATACATTGTAAATGTAGTGTGTATAAAGAAAGACAAACTTGCAGCTACACAATCAGATGGTCAAAATGATTAACACAGTCTGTCTGCAGGGCGTATGCATTGTAAGCTATTGTTTGGAGGAGTGTACGACTCTAATTAACATCCACACTTTATGTCAGCCATTTTCAGACAGTTTGTTACATTTGCAATTAATAGTACTGTAGGCTCATATAATATCTAAAAGTAAAATCCACACACCACAGAATGCTATTTAGTTTCAAGAGTAAACTGCTTTCACTTATAGTTTGATGTGAAAGGGGAATTAAAATTGTAAAAATATTATTAATTATGGATAACAGAGGGTTGAAATGTGTAATACAAGCTCACTTCATGTAGTACAATACATGTTTTTGGATTCCAGAGTTTTATTTATGCCAACTCATCACCAAGACCAGGTGACTCAAAGTCAACAGATTGTACACAGTGCAAAGCATGAACCTACTGAGTCTAATTTGTGGTTGTGAGACTACAACAGTTTTAAGTTACTTTTGATTCATGTTTTTTTGCCCATATGAAAAGGTTGAATTGGTATGATTTTTTTTTAGTTGAAGAAAATCAACTGTCAGTGAAAAACATTGGGGAGGGGGATGGGGCTGAAAAGGGATGAATTGTTTGGGGGTTTTGGTTTTCTTCTCTCATTTGAGAAATGCAGGTTAAAATTAGAAGGTGTTAACATGGAGGTAAGACTCCCTCATGGGTGTTATAGCAAGCGAATACCAGGTTGTCAAAATAGACGCTGACAATGCTGCTGGCATTACAAGTTAATACTATGACAGAAGAATCACTGAGCTGTACTAAGCTGATTCCCTGTCCACACATGCTAATAACTATCCTGATAGTGGAGGAAGCAGAACTCAACAATGATCTTCTTATGGCAATAAACTGCTTACAAGAGTTGGTCCCTCCAACAGGTTGGACCAACAACAGGTATAATCCAAATTGCTCTTTTGTGCATGTAAAGTGCTACACCACAGGTAAACATGAACAACGCTAAACAGCATGTTGATTGTTTCCTATTTTAAGTATACCACAGTAACACATTGCATGGTGGCGGCCTACAGTGCAGTAAGATGTAGTTTGAACCCTTACTTCTACACACCATTGACCATTCCAAGGCAACCCATCTCTTTCATCCAGGCCCGCCTCAACACAACCAGCTCATTATAATCTCCAATTCAGAGATATTGAATTTATCGACTGGCAACAAGTTGTAGCGCGAGAGTGATGCGGGACTGGGAGTCGGCAAGTTCTGGATTTACGTTCCTTGTTAATAGTCCATTGTCTGACTTGCTGTACACTGAATGCCTACTGTAAGTCATCAATAATATCTGTTCTCGCTGAATGCGCCCCATTGATCAGGGGCTGTGGTAACAACAGGTTGATGACGGCATTACAACCGAGTTTAAATTTACTACATGCAGCTTAGTTGATTTCATGACTTGGTGTAGAGAAAGGGAATATGGTACGAACTGTTCTTTTTTTTCCTTTTTTTGAGGATGTAGCAAGGAAATTAACACAAGTAAAATGAAACTGTCAGTTGTCACGGTGTAGGAAATGGCCATGCCATGAATTGCATTGACAGGTTTACTTGTTACAATCTATCAGACTTCACCTTCTGTCCGATGAACTAGAAGCATTTCCTGATCAGCTGAGTTTATCTTTCCAACAAAATCCGGACTCACATTTCAAGGTACACATAACAACCATTTAGAGCAAACTGTACTACTACTAGGTCCAATCTGTATGTTCAGACCAACAACAAATTTGTAAAGTAGTTATCTAGGTGTTCGGTGCGTATTTAAGAAGGTCCATGAAGTAACTTTACATTCTAAATGTGAAATCTCACATAGTTCTAGACTAAAACATTCACTTTGATTTCTGCCAACTCCTGTTTGAGACTCAAGTGTTCAAGTTCTATACATTCAAGAACAATTTGTCCGGAAACTTGTTTTTTTCTTAAACTGGTGTGCATCATTTATTGTTTATAATACCCAGCTGTTGGTTCCCAATATCATCTGCAGTGTTTTAGACTTGGCCCTTCTCACCCCTTGTTAAGACATTTGCACAGTGAATGTACATAGTTGTCCAACTATCACTAGGAAAGGGGGTTGTTGGCTTGGAACAGGATGGGACCACCAAATGGAAGTATAATAAAGATCTTCTTGGAAAGCAAACTTGTTATAATTTTTGCACTTGTACTTCTTGGTGACATTTTTGTTTAAAGAGTCATAGGCAACATATGCCCCTCATATATCAAGACTCATACTGTTTACCAATTACTGACCACATCCTTAGTGGCCCACAAACCCACAGCACAGGCACAGAGCACCTCTTGTCCATATACCGTCTAGGGCTGCAATCCAGATGTTAACAAATATCAGAGACACTTTACAGCACACACAAAATGAGACTTCAGCACAAACCCAGTAAAAAAAGGGGGGGATAGGACAGTTGTCATAAAGCCTAAGTGTTCAGATGCCGTGACAGGGGTTCTATATTAAAAATGGTCACTAGACACTATGAGTCATCTCATGAGGTCCATCCAGTCCATACAGATTCGGACTTGGTTGATTATGGACGAGATTGTTGCAACAACCATGATTGCTATCTATCATTCAAATCAAAGTATCATGCTTGAATTGCTTGGCCATGCTCATCACAATTTATCATGCTTAGTTTTGTAGGCAACGACACGTGCATTGACAGTACTCTATTATATATGATATGATTGATACAAAAATTTAATTTGATACCTGCTGATCAATGGCATCATAATGGATGGAGCATCTTCATGTTATGATTGATAATAAATTGATTGACTTGAGATTTAAACATAACATCAACAACTGCAATTACTACAGTAAGCACACTGATATTATGAAAGAAGTCTACCCTCAAAATTAATAATTAACTACTAGTGTTGATTAATTATTCAAAAAACGTTAATCGTCACAACTTACCATTGCCGATCATGCCGACTGTGTGTGAACGTTTGGATACACCCCCTTCAATGTCCCCTTCCAACGGCCTCTTCCTGGAGTCAACAGCGTCTCCATTTAGTCCCATGTCGATGATAGGTTGCCCAACCACACTATGCATGGGGTGCATTGGCCCCAAATTAGCTCCCACGAACTCGGCAGTCGCCATTTTCAAAAAGAGCCGTGTTCGTCTAGCCTGCGTAAAGAGTTTTCAACGAGCAACCCGTTGCGCTAGAGCAACGTCCGACGACCACCAACACAGAACGGTCGGTGATTTTTCCCCCTCGACTCCACAAACTCACTGAATCACACACGGCTATACACTGGAAACAACTCCTGAGGACCTAACGAACAGATATAATGCCTTACATTCGAAATGATCTCCTGAGGATGTCCTGTTTGACACTTCGGAAGCAGTCAGGGAGAACAAAGGTGTAAAATCTGGGCCGTGTTCAGATGCGGTCTGTTGTTTTCATCACCATCCGCGGTAGACTGCCGGTGCGTGCACAACAAGTTGCGGGGCAGCTAATCATGCGGCTTGGTGTGTGTAGTGTGAATGGTGCATACAAAATGCATGGGGATTGGTGGTACGTGATTAATGCAATGCGCATTGTATTATCATTGACGAATGAGGGCGCGGACACCTCGCCCATTCGTTTCAACTCGTCACGTGTGTATTTTTACAGCTCAGTTTTTGTTTACATTTGGAGGTAGACAATTTACAGAAGTTATAAATTATTAACTTGCGTTCTGCATATCATTTGTGCGTGCTGTTCATATTAAAGTGAATTGTGTATAATTGATACTGTAAAACGCATTCATGATCCATTGAGGAAGGAATGAACACCCAAGGGATTTAACTATGAAAACCGTGTCTCCAAAATCATGTGAGAAGGATGTGATGGAAGTGACAGTCAACTTCCTGCCATTTATAAATAATATCATTACCCCGACCATGCATTTCCCTTCACAACTTCAATCCAAATTATTGCGCTCAACTATTTGAGGAATACTTTATCATTATAATCATTTCACACAATTCATGGACAGTTTAGTGAAAAGCTGAAGCTACACAAGCTTAGTTTTCATGCATACGTCTTTTACTCTGCATGCAAACTTTCAAATTTCCATAAGTTCATATTTTCAGACTCTATTTCATTTAGGGGAATAATGTGGTAGTGATGGTAATACCAAAAGGTTTCCAAAGTAATAACCATGGAGAAATCAGCTGATAAGAGGACAGTGACAGGTAAAACATTAAGTCTGTGCAATAAACTAAATCCAATAAACTAAATAACTGAACTTCATAATAAAGAATATCACTCTTAACACAAAGTGTGGTTTTTTCATTATTTTTTAATGGCATCATTTATTGAAACACGTTACAAAACAGTGGTGTGAGAGAGAGAGAAAGAGTAAAATAATATGAGCCATCCATATTTGAAGTTAATCCTTCAAAGACTGTGACACCTTAGAGTTAAGAATACCAAACAGCTTCAAATTAATGACATGTTCTTGTGGCGGCAAAACTATGTGTTTTTACCACAAGCCTTGATCTGTTTCTAATTCCAGCTTTAAATGATGAACACATTTAAATTTTACATTCCGTTCTTCTTGTTGGTTGCTGTGACGAACTGTTCCTTTTCAGTGGAAGGAAATTTGGCATCAGATCTTTCCTTGTAGTTTTTTTTTATGAGGGAGGGGCTGGCTGAATGGGTCAACAGTTTCAGATTTTACTGACACAAAATTCAAAAGAAACTTCCTTCCACCCAAATTGTGTTTTCTTCTCATTTTGAATGCCATTGTACATTTGCTCTTAATGAGAAGAAGCTGTCCCTCAATGTAGCCCAAGAAAAACTCCCACATCGTAAGAAAAGAAAGATGATTTGCAAAAAGTGACAAATTACAATTATCTTGATAGAAATTAATCACATGATGTTTTCTTGTTCATGCAAATATCAAATAACTTTTGGCAAACGAAAAACAACACTTGTAATGTTTTTTATAATTTACAATTCGGGGTGCATTTAACACATACAAAATTGACTAAAATTTTTAAAGGTACCTGTAGGCGCCTGCAAATAAAAAATGATGACAATGCGTAAATTTTTTTGGGGAATACAAAGCATAACAATGGAATGACTGCAAAAAACATGGTAAAACTTGAGGCGAAATGATAAAATATTTACCAAATATCTGTGAAGACAACTCAAATAAAGGAGTTTCCAAGAAATTAAACTTCAATTTGAAATGAAGTCTTCTTCATTTGGAAATGAAGTCTTAAATCAGTACTCTTTCATTTTCTGAAATCTGAATGAAACTATCTCTTACTTCTTGCACAGAATTTAAGGTGAAAAAATCATTAGATGAGTGAAGTTGTCCTCACTGATGATTGGCAATAGTCTCAATACAAAACAATGTTTTAAAGTGTTACAAGGTAAACGTTTGACGATAAATCCATCTTTAAACAAAATGCTGTCAGTTTGAGAACCAACTAGTGACAAGAAAAGTTTCAAATACCATGGTCAGAAAATGAAAAATAGCATCTCTGTCACATACACTTAGGGGATTTTTGTTTCTTACGATTATGCACTTCTAGAACACCATTTATATTCATCTTACAGCTAAGTCTTCAAACAACAGACAAATAAATCAAAGTTTTTTGCTGACACTGTGATAGCCAAACCAGAAGTCAGAAATCTAACTGTAAGAAACCCAGACTCAGACATTTTTAGGTTTTTATTTTTCAATAACCTTTCCAAATTTTATTCTGCACTTACGGAGAGGATATTTATATTTTCTACTTTCGAGAAGAAAAAGACAACAAATAACCCAAAACTTTCACCAGCTGTATTTGAAGCCTAGCAGCTTTATCAACAGTGCCAATCATAAAGAAAAATTGCTCCTTAATAAGTGAAAACAAAAAGCTTAATATACTCATTTAATTGCTAAATATTCACATGCAAATGAAACCAATAAAAATAGATACCTCCATAATGTCTTAACATGATGGCCGCATCAAACTAAATTATTCAAGGATTTTAAAACTTAAAGAATATGTACTTTATACCGCTACTGTTCACTTTGATGTGATCTAAGGAATACCAGCACAATCACTCTCACTATGTATTTAATTTGATTTCAACTTTTGGATATTTAGAAACATTTTACATGTATAGAATGAAGTGCCTCTGATCACAAAGTTTCGCTACTTGAGATAAGATCCATCAGCTAAAAGTTACACTACCTACGGCAGGAAGTTATCAACGAATCTACCAAACTGACATTTACATGCGCAATGGATGAACCACGGGAAATCAAATTTAAAAACCAATGTTACAGTGGTAGCCCAAAGTGCAGTCTTTTTAGCTTAGATTTTACTACATGTACACAGCCCTATTTAAGTCAAGTTTTACCTTAGGGGCATTGGTTGACCAATATATTTACCAAAGTCGGTAGCACTGTTATTAGTTACTTGCACATTTAGCTTGTATTTTCAAAGAATTTTCTAGGGACCCTTAAAAAGGGCGGACTAAAAGTTTACACTGTCACAAACATTACAATCGCATTAAGACAATATTACATAAATAAATTGCAAGGACTGAACTGTTATTAAAAAGTTTATTATCCATCACATGACGGTGCTATTGACTCGAAGAGTTCACAAGCTGTTTATTCTCTCATTTCACTTCTACAGATGTGTAAACACTGCCTGCCATTAGTCAAAAACAGTATCCACACCACGATTGTTCACTCAGTTAATACACAAAGTATCGGCTTTACGTTGCTGGTAAATATACATCGCGATGAGGACATTTATTATTGTATCCAGTAAGACATCTCAAACTTGAACGGGTGCGGTGTTTTGGGGTTTTAGCCCATACACCGATGTGTGTAAAGCACAGGCATATTACGGGCGGGATTCGAACCCACGACCATTGCCATTCTAGAGCAGATGTCTTACCACTAGACAACCAAGATTGCCCAGTAGCTAGAGGCAGTTCGAATCTTATATTTTAGCAGCGGTACAGCAACAATTGAATAGATGTTAAATTTACATCTAATAAGTTGCAGTATCGTGTAACTTTCCTTAGCGGTGCAGTTTGGGCTACCACAAGGCGCACTATTGACTTGTTATATACTTACAGATATATAGAAGAGCATCTACAAATTTTACAATTTCTAGTTGTTTTGTTTTCTCCGTGTAAGACGCTTCTAATTTGTTATCAATTAATACAACTATCTTCTCTCCTGTCTGCTTCCTTGAAGCATTCTCTTCGTATCATATGCCAATTCCTATGTGGAGTTATGTCATAACCTGATGCAAGAATACCAGTTATTTGATCACAACATACACATGGCTTGGCTCTCCACACCGTTTTCACAAAGGGAACTTGAAGCTACACTGAAAACACACGGTAAAAGTACTGCCAGGAATACACAATACACAATATAGCAGCGTATTTATCATTACTACATGTCACTACAAACTACAACCCGATGGTTCACATCCCATCCTGAATACAAGATGTCGCCATGTGTATACTATTCATTATTTCAATCCATGACTGGAATACAAAATGCGCGACCAATGCTGGGCTTGTTTATATTTTTGTTTCTTCATTTGCACTACCACCTCACCATTACCATGCCGATAACAGGGGGCTACTGCACATATGCCAAAGGCCTAAAACTAACTTCCAAGTTTTGTGAATAAAGGTCCGACGATGTTTACACTTCTTTGGCTACAACAATAATCAAGTACACTTTCATGATAAGAACATTTATTGTTTTTTTTTTTAAAGTCCAGCACAGAGAAACAAGCTTAAGCAGTACTTTATTTTTTAAAATTCAGAAAACGTAGAGATTATAACCACATTGGTGCAAAAAAGAAGACACTGTTAAATAGTACAGTGACCCCTGAATCCATCCAGGATGGTCAAATGCATTAGTTTATGTATTAAACAGCAAATTGCAGTACTTTGTAATAATTGTTTTGTTTCACTAATACACACCAGAAACCCTCATTCACAGGAATATTTCAAAGATATTTACTTAGTTGTTTGTCCCCCTCTCTCCTTCTTCCAGCGCTCATTTCTTCTTGCCGAGAGTAAAGAAGCCACCTTTAGCCTTTGGTTTGTCCTTCTTGCCGCTGGAGCCAGGGTCTAGAGGCATCGTTGAGGCTCTCTTCTCTCCTGTCTCGGTGACTCCTGCCGCTGTTTGGATGCAGCTGATCCAGTAGTTGACCTCATCATCATCCTTGGCTTGGAATAGGTACTCAATACCGCCAGGCAATCTGATTCAATCAAATAAACCATCAAGAATTAAAAAGGTGGACTTTTTCCCATTGCAAACAACAAAATGATATCTTTACAGAACCACAACTTCCTGAATACATCAACACTTTTAAGAGCCACAAAATTGCAATCATCTTTTTAAAATTACTTAATGAAAAAAAGTGATGTAGGACCAATCTATTATGACAAGCTCATCATTAAATCTTATATTCAAAAGCTTACTTGTACCTCCATCTTAAGAAACTTTCCAATGACTTATGTCAGACTTGGTTTATGAAGATGGGTAGAGTAAATATATCTACATTGACTGAAACAAAAGTGGGTTGCAGTTGCTGCCCACCCTGCTTGGCTCCTCTACTCACTTGAGTCTAAAGACGTGCTTCTTCTTGGTGTAGTCCTTAGCCACTTCAACTTCGGCGTTGGTCAAGTCTATTGGAGGCTCCTTCTGGAAGGTAATCTCTTGTAGCTTTGACTTCTTGTCTTTGTAGAAGGCTAGTGAGATGCCATGTTGGACTGCATAGACTTGGGTCCATGATCTAGTCAGAGAAGGATTCAAACATTCCACGTTTTAAAGTTTTGCTGGAATTAACATTCTTACACAGAGCAATTGATACATTGGGGATGTTTCCAGGGGAAGAACAATCCTGTTTATGTGGTCAACAATAACATTGTAATAGTCATGGTTCTTTGAAGCCGGCTATGGCATTACTGCTGAATGAAAACAATTGGCACATTTCTCACCAAATAATTTGCTAACTTCAAGAGCCACTCAACGTTGTGTTTAAAAGTAGCAATACAATTTTACTTTTGTTTTACCTCAACAGAAAGTGGACGAGTCAATACTACAATGTCTTGAAAAGAAGGCCATACCACAACACCTCCCAATGCTGTTGACATTTGACACACTCACCTGTTGGATGCTTTCCTGTCCAGAGCTTCCCAAAGGCGTTTCCTCAGCAGGAAACCCTCTGCCTCGTATGAGCTTTCCTCTCCTGCTGCTGGTACGGCTGCTGCTGATGGACCTGGCTCTCCCTCACCATTAACTGCTGCAGCATCTTCTCGTTCTTCACCTTCCTCTGCAGCGGGCTCAAAGGTGACAACTGGAGTGGGGGCTGATGGGGGTGGTGCTGATTCCTCCTTGGCCATATCCTGGGCTTGTTGTACCATCTCCTCAGCTGCTTGTCTAATGGTTACAACAGAAATGCCAAATGTTATCAGGGATAACAAACTGAAAGAACAC
>CM021526.1:24987625-25014025 GCA_010994315.2 Pisaster ochraceus | reverse complement strand
ACCATCCTTAGTGATAGCGGCCTATGCAAGGGGGTCTATGGTGTGTCCTTACCGTGGTGAGTTTCTCCAAGGCAACGAATCTGTCTTCTTGGGCTTGTAGAGCTTTCTCAAAGGCCTCATGCTTCTTGATCAACTTCTCTACCTCGTCAAGGGAATTCTTCAGGAAAAAAGCCACAATGAATATTACTTAAATGTAAACTGAAGGTTCACTCATGTGGGGAATTTCATCTGTGCCTCTACCATAATTTTGTCATGAACAGGGATGTGCCATTTACGTGGCTTTGAAAAAAATATTGTGCTGGCCAAGTATCGTGACATCAAAGAAAATAACATAAAATGGAAGAAAATAACCCCTCAGTTGAAAAGAGGTTCAATTTTTAACTTTACAGTACAAATATTTACATAAATTTCACATGAAAACATAACTATCCCTAATCTCTACAATGGCAATGAAAAAAGGCATTAAATATTCATACTTTCTTGACACTGATATGACAAGCAAACCATGGCCTAAGAAATGATACACATGAAAGATTAACTACAGTTGAAACTCAAAATGTATGAATGATACATTTGGCTTTGATCTGAACAGTAAGCAAAGGTCTCTGGTGTTACTGCCAAAAGAGGGAGACTTCAACCAGTGGAGTTAAATGTTACTTACCCCATAGTCTGTATTCCTCAGGTATGCTTCCTGACTGATCAGCCATGCTTCGGCAACATGTGCGTCCCGAGCAAACTGGTATACCTCAAGAACTGCAAGGCAAACACAGGAAAGTCAGAAGAAATTATAACAAAAGTTTGAGCCTGAATACAATACTTCACGGTGCAATGCTTTAGGTTTGGGTTTCTATGTGATTTAGGAGGCTAATAATCCTTACTGGCCAATTTCGAAGGACGCTCGAGCCGCAGAGCACAGCCACAGATCATAAGTGTTTGATTTTTCCAGAGGGAGAAAAAAAAGGGAGGGCCTGGAGAAAAACTTCCATGGCATAGATGAGAACCAACACACAATTCTACTCACTAATGACCTTAGCTGGGAAATGAACCAGGGCCACATTAGTGAGAGGCCAGAGCTTAGTGCACAAACCACCCATGCCTCCATATATATCCATTGAGGAGAAAAGCATCATTTTGTTTCTAAATTCTGCAAATTTTCAAGAAGCAGGGTCTTGCAGCCAAGGTTTACTTCAGTCTTTGCCAGCATGTACTTACTGAGTTGGAGGAATTCCCAACGGTGTTCCCATTCATTGATCATGTCCTGGCGTCTGGTTCCCACACCCACCAGCTTTCCATGGATCTACAATTACAACATTCAAACCATTCAAAATACATTGTACATCAGCACCGCAGAGAAAACCACTGTCAACCAATAACCTTAACTCAGGAGACTCTGCAAAGGAGAAGTCAGTTCATAGGGCAAAAAAAGTACATTCACTGACAAGTCTGAATCTCAACGTTGCAACAAAAAGCACATATTCCTCCAGTGACGCTTTTCACCATCACAGGTTGCGCAGTTGCCATTTTGGGAGTCGAAGTTGTGTAAATGTCACTTTGCCTAAAATGCGCACTTCACCGTACAACAGGTGGAGGCACTGACTCCCAAAATAGCACAACCAAGGTTATTGTGATGATGACGCCAGGTGCATTGGGTAAATGTTCTTGATTTCAAGTCTCAATTAAATAAAAGAAAGAAAAATGTTGTGCATTTTTAATTTTGCAGAGTTTAACATCCAGCACAGATCTCTGCAGTCTTGCAAGTTATAGTGCTGTTCTTTCTGCTGCTAGCATTACAAGTGACTGTGCATACCCAGAGATGTTTCTAGTCTTACCTCTTTGCTTGCGTAGTGGTTCTTGCTCAGCATCTCTTTGCCCAAGTTGAAGCATTCAGTGAAGCTGTCATCCCTGGTGTCGATCTCAGCCTTGACGTTCTGATGTTGGTTCATCAGCAGCTCAACACCGGATACATCCCTGCAGGAAACAACAATCAAGTCTCAGTCAAGAGCCATTTCATTATCACCACCAATCTGGGTTACAGAACACTTGCATAGATGTCATACACAGACAACTGTATTTATCTTTTATAAATTGTGTTTGGCCGTAGCTTTTTAAACTGTACAATTGTGAAGCGCCTGGAGCATCTTTTTAGGCCGACTTTGGCGCTATATAAGTTAATGTTATTATTATTTGTATTCTTTCTACATCAATGTGTGTTAAGCCCTGTATCTTCAGTACTTTCCCACAGTCCTGTGCAAAAAATCCACAGGCGTGTAACCCAGTTGGGATTCGAACCCCCAACCGTTGTCATTTTCATCGATTAAAGTTGACTTATCTAGTATATCCAACTTTTGGAGATAAATAATATGAAGGTTAGTTTGTCAAATAGTGGTGTAACTTCACAAGGTTTTTTTCCCCTTGAAAAGTAAGCTAACCTTAAAAAAAGGTTTCATTCTTTCAGAAAAAAGTAGGGGGGCCGCCATCATAGGGCTAGAAAGCAAAGTTGGTAGACCCCTGGTGTGGCAGGAGATTCTGTCCCTTATACAGTGAACTGAATAAAAATTTAGTCTGATAGCGCCCTCTTTTGAATCAACTTCCATCAGCCCATTTTACTGTAACGTATGGGAGACACACACACACTATTATACGGAAACCCCATGGCTTGTGTACTGTGGACTTGGCCTACACCACAATCTCCTGTGGTATTTTGTAGAAAGGCCAATTGGGCAGGAGAGTATTTAGTGAGGTTTGATGAATGAAAACATCTGGACGCACCTTGCTTTCTCCTGTGATGTGATCTGGAGGATAATGTCATCCATCCACAGCATGAGGGATCTAACCATGTTCAAGAATCGGTACAAGTCGCTGGTGTGATCCAGCTTGAGGCTACGTCCCTGGATGTCCATCTTCAGGTTGTTCCAGGCGTCCAACACTTCCTGTTCCCGGTTGTTAATCTCTCGTTCCTTGTCTCCAGCATAGGCTGCCCTCAACCTCTGTGCCTCTTCTTGAACGCCCTCAACCTGAGAGAGTAAATTTAATATGATTAAAACGTCACTATTTCAACTGCTTGGGAATTGGACAACTACTCATACAAAAACAACAATTAAACATATTTTGCTTCAAGTTGTGATACCGTTTATAAGGGGGGCTCCATGGTCGACTTCAGTTTTGTGATGAAATCATTTTTCAATAGAGCCTTTATGAAAGTTGAAAAAAATATTACAAGTCTCTAACCTCACTTTAAAACAGTGCATAATCCCATTGAATTCCACACCTTTCCAGTGCAAAGTTTGTTAACATCCAAAAAACACCCCATGAAGTCACATCTCAAGTACATGGGTCTGTACACTTTTGTACAGGACTGGTTTGGAGGTTAATTCCTAAATTTGTATGACATTCAATCAAAAAGGTATTAAATTTGACCTTTTGACTGATGCACAAATTCCTCTTTTGTTGTGGATATTTAATGAGGTCATGTTTCACATTTTGTTCTGAAAGAGTATCAAAAAAATGACATTACACCATTTTAATAGAGGTTAGAGATTTGAGAGGTTTTACCCACTTTCGTTAGGACTCTATCTATAGAACATGTAACATAAAGAATGCCCTTGTACATTCCAGGTCCTTTCTGACATAAATTTCCACATAAATTCAAGAGTTGTACAAGCAATGGCTGAACAAGATGTGCCAACTTCCTTCATATTAAAGTCTGATACAAATCAGACAATGCTATCTCCATAAAATACATGATTTTTACGTTTTACCCACTGGGCTGCGCACAAATTATGCCTGCAAGAAGTCCAGGCTCTGGCGCTCTTTTCTAAACGTGTGATGTCAAAGGTTACATGGTCTGAAGGAAAATGAGAGCATCACTTCAACTAAATTGGAGCTCCTCCTTAATCCTTGTGATTTTGTCTTGGCTTACCTGCACTTGTAGCGCGTTGAGATCACTCTGGAAGGTGATGTGCTTGCGTTGTAGAACAGTCACAGACTGTGCATCCTTGCCAAGATCGCCAGACATCTCCTGGTGCTTCTCCTGTTAAAGACACAACAAAGTATTGCAGCTGAGCACTAAATCAATGAGGATAGCTTGGGAAAGATTTACGGTCCAACAACGAGAACCTGGTTGTCCAGTCTGGCAGTTCAAACCAAAAAGAACAATGCTTGAACCAATCTTCTCCAAATAAATTCTCATATCTTTAAATATAGCAATTCAACAACCATACTTATTGACTTTTAAATATTTGATACACCTCAACTAAATAAAAATAATGAACAAACTATGTATTATGCCTCAAGAATGACTGATTAGCTTTGTAGATCTGAACTTAAACTAGATGCAAGAGCAAGGTGGAAGTTTTTGAGGAATTGAGTAATAAGTGTTAATTATTCCTACGTTGCTAAAACTTAAGTTCAGGTGTGAAGAACACAGGTGATTGGATTGACTCCTCACGAAATATGTACAAGAAATGAATTGATATACGACACCATGCTAGGCAACACTACTTGGAAGTCGTGTTTCAGAAGTACAAGCAATGGGAATAAGAAAATTTTTCAATCCATCATTGAAAAACTGCTGATAGAGAATTTCTCTAGCTTACCTGTAGTCTGCCGAGTACTTCCTTAGCATCATAGTAGAATTTGTGAAGTTCATATGAAGCTGCCAACATCTGGAATGAAAAAATGGGAGATTCAAATATAATGAAAACCAGGACTCACTAAATCTCATTTCACTATCAAACCTTTCTGACCAACTGGTGGTTCAACCAGCAAGCATTCCCTCTGAGGGCTTAAGAAATGTTGGTGAATAAAGGTGACATAACAAATGTTAATCAAGAACCATCAGCACTTTTGCATGATCGACTTTGTCACAATCTTTAAGGGGTTCAGGGTAGACACTTGCCATTGTTCTTGTTTCCATTAGTTCCAGCAGGTCGGCCCATGATTCGTTCAGTTGGTCCTTCCACTCGGCAATGATAGCAGAGTCTGTATGGCCAGCATCGATCAGGTTATCTGCGATTCGGTTGACGTTAGCAACACGTTGCGTACCAATGTTGCGGGTTTCTCTTGAGAACTCTTCAAATCTCTCTTGAAGCATCTGAGAGTTTAAAAAGGAAAGTCACAAGAAGTAAAATGCTGTAGTTCCTTACATTGATGTACAGTTTAATTATCATGCTTTTTGGTGAGGGGACACTTCCCTTGTGCAGACTCCTTTTACAGATCTTCAAGTATAAATTTATCGGCAGTAAAGAAATATACTTTTCCAAGAAAATATTTCCTTGCCACCTTAAAGAATGAAATTACAAGTTGCCACAGAATTTTGATTTTCAGAAAGAAGTAAAATTTACCAAGGAACAGTTATCCCCTCCATCTTCCTGCTCATGATGTTCGTGCCCTACCATAATTTCCTTTTTTTTCCCCCAACCTTCCCTTAGTCATTTGTACTTACAGTGACATGCTCAAAGTCTTGTCCAAGCTCATGTGATCCTGCGACAACCTCTCTCTCAGCGATCCATTGCTCCAGGTCATCAACCTCCCTGTTGAGCTGGAAGAGTTTGGTGGTCTCCTCCAGGCGCCCTCGCCTCTCCTCGGCCAAGTCCTTCAGGCCGGCGTACAGCTTGTCAATCTGGGACTGGCGGATAGCTATTTGATCACTGTTGGTGGAAGTTCAAGAGTAGGATGAAGTAAGTAACAAGTTTCTTTTCCAAATAATATTTGCATTGTCGTGGCAGCATGACACAGTGATGACAAATACAACCCTCTCCATACACTGAATGTTGTTGGGAGCAAACATTCCAGGTTTAAAAACAACAACTGTTCTACTCAAACGGTTTATTCTACAAAATATTCTGTGTATGGAGGTCTAACCACTTTAACTGTGCTTGACAATTTATCTAATAACAAGGGACTTTTAAAGACTAATTTTTTTAATTTTATATTTTTGTAACACTTTGCTTCAAGTGTTTAAATCTATATGTTTGTAACAGATTGTTTCATATTTCATTTCATTGTTTCATGTTTTTGTGTTGTGCATAGAGGCTCCTGCATTATGCACTACATAAGTACTGTATCTCGTACTATTATTATTCAATAACACACCATAAGATTGCCACCCAGAAACTTGCCTGCCGGGGGCAGATTTCCCCTAACATTTTCTCACCTCTGTGGGTGGCTTTCGTCAACCAGTTGTTTAGCTTCATGCGATAGCTCATTGATGGTCTCTGCGTAGTCCTCTACAGCACTCTCAAGGATGGTGTGCTTCTTGAGCATTCCTTGGGCATTGGCATCATCCTTGGCTCTCTCCTCTCCCATCATGTACAGTTCCTGTTCACTCATCCAGGCTTCAGCCTCTGCTGCATTGAAATAGTACTGGGAGGGAAGTGTACATAGATTGATAAGGTCATCATTCTGATCGGACTGATTTTTGTTTTCTGCAAATCTGGATAGCTCATTACAGTGTACCACTGTGCATGATGTCCTTTGGGCATGTTGCAATAGCTGTGAGCTCTCATTCTAAACCATGCAACTGATTCCTCAAAGTCCCATACATTGGGTCAACTCTACTGATGGTCCACTTAACTCAGTATAGTGCATAGTAACCTCAAAGGTGAACTGCTGTACAAAACTCACAAATATCTTTGCAAAATGCAATTTAATGATGATTGTAATTCTGCTGTGTCCACTCAAGGCCCTTTTCAAGTTTTTAATATATGCGGAATCACAGAAAGTAAGTGAGTATAATCTTTATTCACGATGGATAAGTTGGTGAGACATATGCCAGATTTTTCATTGGGAATTAGGAGAATAACTGAGCTCACCTGTTGCGCTTTCTCCGAGTCGATGAGTTTCTCCTTGCGGTCCTTCATGGCATCCAAGAGCTGTTGCCACATGTCCTGGAGCTCATTCACACCCTGGTCGATCTTATCGCCCTGTGGGTGGCCCTCTGCTACGATCTCCCTGGCCCGGTTGCACAGCTCTGTGATGCGCACCTCGTGGCCGTCAATCTCCACCTTTAGGGAGTTGTTCTTCTTCTGTAGGGTCTGAACTGCCTGGAGGTTGTTGCCAATGTCCGTGGAGGTGGCCTGGGGCATCTTCATCTGGATCCACATCTGATGGGAAAAATCATAGAATGAAATGCACCTAGAATCGTTTCCAACATCTCACACTTCTTAGGAAAGTCTTTTAGTGGCTAACCAAGAAAACATTAGGCCCACATTTATTTTAATAAATTCAACAATGACAACTATTGGCCCTTTTTTAAACTGCAAAACAATGTAAAGATCAAAAATCTCAAAAGCCAAAGAGAAGTTAAATTTTGAGCATGACTCTGGAAACCTAACACTGCATTCCTTTCATAAAAAATACCCCCCCCCAAAAAAAAGAAAAGAAAACCATGTCATAAAATGTGAAAAATAAACAATGAAAGCATTTAAACGTTACATGCCCCTTCAAATATTTAATGGCAACTCAGCTTGAAATAGTTGACTGCCTTCTGAAAAGTACGCCTTAAATCCTTTGCCTACCTTCTCATCATCAATATCTCTGAGGAGCTCTAGGGCTCTCCTCTGTGCATGCAAGGCATTACTCCTGAGAGTCAAGGGCTCGGCCATCATGTTGAAGCGCTCCTCCACTTGGACCTTCTTGACTGTGATCTTCTCCATCTCCTCAATGTTATCAGTACACACCTGGGCCTGCAGCTGGTTCACCTCGGTCTTCTTAACTGTCACAAGATTCTCTACCATCTGTCAATGAAGGAAAGTGTTGAGATACTCAAACATGTCAGTGAGGAGGAGCTATGTTTGATGGGTAGGAATACAAAGTAAGTTCCTTTCCAGTTTAGCCCTGGCCTTCTGAGTTTCGTAAATAAATCAAAACAACAAATCTAAACCATGCATAAAGAAATAAGAAAGTTCTAATTTGTATCATACCTTAAGAATTCAACATATTTTCAGTGCATTTTCTCAAAAACAAGAAGGCAGGGAACAAAAACAGCTCTTTCAAAATGAGTAACCTAAAATAGACCCCTTGAATATGGTACCACAAGCTCAATAAGTAACCTCATCGAGGTCAAAGGATGGCACATTGGCCGAGAGTTGTGCATGTTTCATTGTTTGACCACAGCAATGGCAGCCTTTGCAAGGGGGAATATACTTGAACTAAACCCATGGGGGCCTGCGGCCCAAAATGCATGGCTTAATAGTTTGTTTTGTGAGAGTTTGAGTACAGCCAGGTTCTGATCACAATGATTGCATGGATGGTCTCAAAGAATACACTGACTGTGATTAAACATCCTGAAACCCACGACAACCAATGCAATAAATAAAATTGATCTGTCTGTAATGTTTGTATAAAAAGATTGCAAAGGAGTGTTACTTTATTAGGAACACAGTAAGAGAAAGATATAATGATAAAGAAAGTGACGACAGAATGCAAAGCCTTCCCTACCCCTCACTGTGAATTGTTCAACCACGGAAACCGGTATTTACCTGCTGCTGCTTGATGGCCATCATGACAGACTTCAGATCCTGGGCAGGGTCCTCATGGCCAAGCTGTGTCTCCAAGTCCGTCAGCCAGTTGTCAAAGTCATTGCAACTCTCGGTAAAGAGATGCTGGCTGTTGGCTTCAAACAGCTTCTTGCCCTTGTCATCTGTCATAACCTCCAGGTCGTTCCAGGAATGGTCTAGGTCTGCAAGGCGCTTGGCAACAACTTCTTCTACTTCCGGTTTCTCTTTTGTCAACTCATCGCCATGCTGTTATACAAAATAATGTCAAAGAAAGATTTTGAAATATTGTTTTGACAATTATATTTTATTAACAAAGTGAAGCCACTAATTACAAATTTGAGTTGATACTCGAAATATTTCTGCATGATTATGATAAATCTTGATGGGATGATTTGCAATCAGAATAGGACAAAAACGATGAAATACTTGTATTTGTACAAACTAGCATCCACAACGGTTTGATTGTTGAAGCATAAACTGAAAACCACAGACAGTACTTGTGTCTGTTTCTAGCACAAATTTCACATCAGAGTCACCCTTTTGAATCACAACTTTGATTTTTCCTCTAGTAGTTCACAGCTCCTATCTACTAACCTCTTTCAGTTTCTCCAGGCGTTCCTTGTTGGCCGATAGCTCAGCCTCGAAGGCCTGGTGCTTCTGCCACTTGCCATGGAGACTGCGTGCCTCATCATAGGTCTCTTCCTGGGCAATGACAGTCTTCTCTACGAGGAAGATACCCAGCTCATCAGCCTCCTGGAGGAAGGACTGCAACAGGCGATTGTCTTTCAGACGGTTTAGTGTGGCCTCGGCAGCTTCACGGTTGGCCTTACGCCTAGGAGCAGATAAACAGAGTTTTAACAGAAGGTTGGGACAAGGTCAGACAATGCATAACCTCACAATGCAATCTCTTCAAAAGTTATCATTGACTCCTTACAAATCTTCAGCAAAAGAAACTGCAACTAATAAAACTACCATCAGAGATTTCTACAGAAATAAGATACGGTTCAACTGTTAGATATTTACAGCTTACAGGCTCTCAAATAAGCTGTCTAAAGTGGGGGCTATGGCTATTTCTAAAGGTGTTTCTATGAGCATCCAATGCTTCAATGCATCTTCACATGATGATCAAGCCACAGCCGCCACTAGCTCATGGTTCTTAACAGCATTCAGCAGACTTTGAGTTCCTACCTCTCATCGATATTCTCTGCCTTCTTGTTGATCTTGTCGGCAGCATAGTGATCCTCGTCGCAGAGGCGTTTTCCAAAGCTAAGAACCGTGTTGATCTTCTCATCGTTGGTATCCATCTGGCTGAGGAACGTCTCATAACGCTTGATGGCATCATCGCATGCCTCAAGAGAGTTCTAAGGAATTTTTTAAAAAGATGTGTGAACTTAATGGCTCAATGTAAACACTATCTTGACCATGAACAGGACTTAAATATTGAAACAAGCTTTGGACTTATCATTCAGTATCATTTTGAAAAATAAATGCACAAGGTAAACCAACTTTCAATGGAAATAAAACACATCTGTGACAACCAAACGATTATACTTAAAGGATGATGATAAAAGTGCCAGAGACCACTAATGCTATATGTCAGACAAATCCAAACCTTAAATCTAAATTTGGAAAGACAACTTGATCCATTTCAGGATACGCAGCGCCCTTCATGTACTTATCATGTCAGCCATTTCAGTAGTCAAAATGTACACAAAGGAATTGACTCCCAAAATGGTGGACACGGTAGATGCTCATTGTTTGGAGGTGAACTCCTTGTTGTGCAAGGAGTCAATCAATACTTGTAGAGCATGGGGTTGAAAGAGAGACAAGTTGGTATATACTTACAGGCTGTTCAACCTTGGCGAGGAAGTTCTCCTGTTGGTTCAGGATATGATCTACCTGCCTGGCATCGCGGAGGAACATCTGGTGATTGAGGGCCTGTGAGAGAAGGAGTTGTCTGTTGTCCCACATCTGGTGCAGCTCAATCCAGCCGTCATCAAGGGCTTGGAGACGCTATAAGACGGATAGAAATCATGAAGACACTTCTTAAGTTCAATTCACATCACAATAACAAATAACAAATCAAATGAACCTGACCTCTCAGTGAGAGTAAGCAGCTCTGTAATGTGTTAATCCAACTTTTCTTATGTGAAATGTTTGTAAAATGAATAGTGGTAAAGGCACAGCAACTTAGGAACTTTGAATAAGACTGTTGCTGTTTATCAAAAAATTGTTTTCGAACAACAAAACTGAGATTGACAGGGTTAGGGTGTTGGCCCCATTATCAGCGCTACAGAATCATTGACGAAGAGGGAACCTAGTTCAAGTCTGATCAAGGTCGACTATAATTCAAGTCATACTTCAGAAGGAGTTTGCAGAGAGAGAGACAGAGAGTGATAAGAAGAGGGGCAGCGATGTCTGTGACTGACCTGCTTGAGGAACATGTATTGTGTATCCGTCTGTCCCTCAGTGATGCGGTCTCCCTGTTCCTTCATCTTGCCATAGTTCTCCTCATAGCCGTCAATCTCATCCTTGATGGCAGCGTGCTTGTTCAGGAGCTTCTCGGCCTCCTTCAGGCTCTCAGGGATGTCCTCCGAGGCCACGGCAGTCATGGTCTTGGACAGCCAGGCTTGGAATTCATCTAGGTCACGCAGGAACTGTTGTAGGTCACCAGCTTCATTCAGGGCAGCTTCCCTGGTCTTCAGCTGTTGTGGAAATCATTTGAAATTGTTGTTTTCTATTGTTACTTTCACTATGAAAATCCTCTATGTATTTTTGAGCAACAAGATTTTTTTGTTTGCATAATACTTACTAGCTTGGGCAATTTGTGTTTGAGCATCAAAAAGTACACATACTAAAAAAGTTCTTACTATAGAGAGTTACTGTCAGAAATGAAAGATTTCTAATTCAGACCAAATGTTCAAATAATATGCGTCTTTATCTCATAACAGCAACAATTTGGCTCTCTATTCAACTCTGATTCAAGGAGAATACAAAGGGCATTTAAACAGAAATAAGAAACTCTTCCTTTTTCTAGTACTGAGAGAAGACAGATGATGGAATGAATAATTTGTTTGGTCTTACCAACTCCTTGAGTTCCTCCCAGATCTCAATGATGAGGTGGTATCTGCGCCTGATCTCCTCTGCATCCTCAGGATGCTCCTGGGCCAACTTCTCAGATTCTTTGTCCAAAGATTCCAACTGTGATGGCAAAGAAAGGACAGAACAAAACACATTGAGAAATTGAATGTTTGCTTTTTCTTCACAAATAAGTCACTAGTGTAGCATTAAGGTACTACATGTTTACAGTTTGGATTAAATAACACATTACCAAGTATGTGTTCAACTGTGTGGTTCAGGGTGTGAATCTCACTCAAGCATGAGTTCACTTGTTAAACCAAGTCCCCGATTCTTAAAGTAATGCAACATTATTGACAAAAAAAATTCTTACGAAATTTGTCTCCCAGATACTGAACTATTGTGTTATGGTCTCCTCATAACCCAAAGCAATGCCCCAAAGTTGATTGTAAATAGTTTACAACCTTTAGCAAGAATGAACGGAAACAGAAAAATGAAGATCAGATCATTTTGGTTGAAACATTCTGACCCTCATACTACAAACATTACAGAATTGCTTTCAGATTGTTTTCAACCATGAAAAGCAGTGAATTAAAAACCCAAGCTGTTTTACCTTAGCCTCGATGGCAGCCAGATCACTCTCCATCCCCTTGAGACGGCGCTGTAGTGCCATGATACCAGTCAAGTCATTGCCAAGATCCTTAGTGGCTTCAATAAGACGTGCCTTATCCTTGATCCAAGTAGTGGTCTCAATGCATTCAATGTGATAGGTCTGGACCTCACGCACTGCGATGACTGAATCGCGACGCTCCTCCAGGAGAACACGTAAGGCTGCCCAGCTGTAGAAGAAACCAGTCATAATAGAATACTAAAGGCTGTTCTGGTGACTGTGACTTAACAATGAAAAATTATAAGTCCACTGGTAAAAAAAATGCAGCTGATCCACTGGGTGTTTAGGGTACCTTGCAGCTAAGAATTTTAGCTTGGATACTACTTTTAAGAAACAAATTTGTTTCATCAAATGGTCCAGCAACATTTTTAAATGTATTTCTTGCAAACTTGGAAAATAAACTTGAAGTATATACTACCACACAAATTAGTTGTCCATGGCCTCAAATTTCGTCTCTGACAAGGTATTAGCATTTGTTAAGAAGTTTCTATCGGAAAACCTTTAAGGAAACTTTTGAAGAGGCACCAAGGCCATGACCAGGGCAACAGAGACATTGCCTTTGTGGTCTCTGTGTAATTCCAGGCCTGTTGTTATAATTGATCTTTCCAAATGCGAGTTACCGTTGGTTAAGGTGGTTCTGCTTGCTGGTGATCTCCTTTGAGTTGGGATGCTCAACATGCAGAAGCTGACGCGCAAGCTGGTTAACGACGGCTACCTTGGGGGCGTTTATCTCCATCTCCTTCTCAAAGCGGTCAAAGCGTGTCAGAATGACGTCATTGGATTCTAGATCTTCTAGTGGTACCACAGAGTTCAATGTTTGTTCCTAGATGAAGGGAAACATGGAAAGCATGGGGGTAATCAAATTACTTACACTGGGAGGAAAGTTTGTTGGTAAATTGAAAGTATGGACTTAAATGATTATATAATCCTCCAACATGGCAGCTACCCTGACTATCATTGTCAAAATATACACATATAAAATATTCTCTGATTGACAAATCTATACACGAATTAGTAACTACTAACTAGTAATTTGAATTCCAAAGGAAACAACAAGACTGATGTCTCATAATAAAGGTTTGTAAGTTTGTCTTGAAGAACCAACTCACCTTCTCATCAATCCAGGCCTCCACTGTGTCTGCTTCATTGAAGAGTTTGTAGAGGGACAAGGCATCAAGGAGGCGTTGGTTACGCAGCTTGGCAAGCTCCAACAGCTCCTTGTAGCGACGGTTGATGGTACCCAGACGAGCTTGAACCTCGGGGGAATTGCGGTCCTGAAAAAAAAATCGAATGGGATGGGGAGGGGATCAATTTTCTTACATGTGATTCTACTGTTTATCTGAAAGTTGATTGAAATTTAAATGGGAGTAAAGGAACACCAGTTCCTACAAAGCTTAAGTTTTTCTTCCAGCAATTTTTAATAGGCAATCATTGTGAAGTTTAAATGCTGTTTAAGAATGATGTTCCTGATTGTATCAAATAGGTCATGTAGGTTGAAAGATATGACTTTGTAGCCAAACACACACGTACCTGTTCACCAAGCTCCTGTGCTTGAGTGTGGAGACCATCGATCACCGCTGTGTAATTCTGTAATTCGGTAGTGATTTCCTAGAAGAAATTATCAAACAACAAAATGAGAATGCTACCTCAGAAAGACTGAAGCTCAGCACGGCCTACTTTCACAAACCTCTTGTCTTGGTTGATGAGGTCAACTGTAATCTCATTGGAGATTTGTAGTGCAAGGCCAGCAGCTGTGTAGCAAGTCATGAGCACCAATACAAGCCATATCTTTAACAGTATTTACAAACTTATGTGGCCTTGTCAAAAATGTATTGGTGACTTTCCTTAAAAAAAAACCCCAAAAAACCAAACATTCTATGTGGACTGGGAGGCAGAATCTCTTGCAGAATAAAATGTGATTTTGATAAAGATCGATTTTGGAATGTATGCGATACCATCAGTAAACTTTGCTCTACTTTCTTTGGGTTATAAGGGCTAATTTCAAACCAATCTGAATAGCTTTATTAGAGGTGGGTTAGATTTGGCTGCTCGTACATCCAAAAGATTGGCCCACTAATAATTGATCTGAGGTTTTTTACCAAACCTTGGCTTGGTCTCCAGCTCCAGGCTCCATTTGATGTTGGAAACACCATGCACAATGCACACAGCTCCAAAAATGATAACAGAGCCCAAAGGCGGAGCCAGAGCCCAAGCCAAAGTTTGGAAAAGGCCCATGTCCACAAAAAGGACCTTCATTCAAATCTCTAAAACATGAACCAGTGAACAATCAATCTTTTGTTAGCATGGTAAAAGAAGGCTTTTGAAAGTTGAAAAGCCAAAACATAAAACTTTAGTTGTAAAAAGCCACACAATTAAAACAAAATGCTTCAGGATGATGAACTGCTGAATTAAGTCAACTATTTGATGCATTTTCCAACACTTTTGCAGTGAAAAGCTTTGTGTCAATCAGTTATTGGAAGTGAGCTGCTGTTGTTTTCAGCCTTCCATTAAAAAAAACTGCACTGCATGAGAAACACAAAGGAAGGTGAAGTGTTAATTGGAATTCCAAATTGATTAACAATTGTTGTCACAAACGCAAATTATTTTTGCATATGTAATTTACTTGAGGTAAGACACATCACTGGCTTTTGGGAAAGGTTTTTTTCAACAAGACTAGTTTATGTTTTGGAAAAAAAAATGTGTAATAAGGTTCAAATAGATGCAAATAGGGTTTTTCAACATACTTATTCAAACGGATCAAGGCTACAGCTGACAATTTGTACTAGCACAGTCTATAAAACAAACTTTCAGAAGACAAAATGTTCCACTTGTTCTATAGATAGTAATCAACCACATTTCACATCTTCAAAAGTAGCACAATAAAACCAGTTTTGATGGCAACTTTGCACACACAAATATTAATATAAACTTTTGTTAGTAAAACTCAAGTTATGAACAAAACTCTCAACCAATAACTTGGCAGAAACACAAATTCCACAAACACTGACAATCCATTATTAGTCAAATCAAAAGATACACTCAGTATTTTTGTTGTAAAAATGATGATTATTTAATCAAAGGCCAAGGCAATGGCCTGGATAAAAATTCCAGGGCAACGATGGAATAATGTTATGGAAGCACTGCAGGGTAAGACAATGCAGAGAACTCACTCCAGGTTTAGGGTTGGCTATATAGACCTCCTGGGATGGAGTACCAAGGGGGAAAGGAAGGAAGGAAGGAAGGAAAGCAGACATTTATTCATGCTTTAAACAGAATACAAGTACCACAACAACTCCATAATGCAGTCATACAGAATGCAAGTTCATTGTCTTTGTAATGACTACTAACTGATCCATTAAGCCCCACCCAATGACGTAAGGACCTATCACATTCATGATCATGCAAACCAAAAGCTTGGCAATAGTCCGACATAATAAAAACTCATTCATTCTTTGATAAACATGTACAATTTTGACACATGATTAAGCGTATTATTGGCCAGTGGCTTGCGATAACCACATGCATTCAATAGCAGTTTGCAAGATATTAGGGACAGTGCCGGAAGCAGCAAGACATTGTACTGGTTTTTTTTTTTTTTTTTTTTCCAATTGCACAGCTGAGAAACCCTAAACAAGAAAATCAGCTGATCAGCTTACAAGTTGCAAGCCTGTAATCAAAGGACTCATGAAAGTGCTAGGTAGTTGGCAGACTTCAATGATCAGTCTACTGGTCTCTTGAACTCCTTACAAATCACACTTGTTGTATTGTAATCGAACAAAAATACTGCTTAGGTGATTGTTTTTCAGGCTGAGGGGCATGACAAGAAATGCAACAAGGAAGAAACGCTGATACATTGCTCTGTCAGCTTTTTGCCAAAGATAGTTTTGAACTAATGCTTATTCCAACTCAATCAACAACTGTCAAATAGATCTGAAAAAAAGTGTAGTTATCCAAATAGAATTGGCGGTAGAATAGTGATTCAAAAGAAACATTTTTTCGTTTGGGTAAATGCAGTATACATTACAAAAAGATTGCAGACAGCTGTTACAGTCTCAAGAGAGCAAAGGAGAAACAGAAATGGCCGCTGGCCAAACTGCAAAGGCTCTTTCCTTCTTTGAATAGACAATGACTTTATCTGCTTGCTAATCATTCATCAGACACAATACAATCAACACTATATTAAGAGCTCAGAGAACGTAATCGATCTGGCTACGTACCACCCACTATGGAGGATCAAAAAACTTTCCTCAAAAGCATTTCACTGTGCATTCTTAAAAGGATGCAGAAGACAGGGATTGAGCCAAAACAGTAACTGTACCTTGTGTTTCTTGAGTAGCGACTCAACACTTGGCTCATCACGTCCCACATCTTCGCTGGAGACCAGGCGCAGTGTATCCAACATCCAGGTATCAACATCATCGGCATCAGCGAAGAACTACATAGCAAAACAATTCACATATACCAAATGAATACTCTCTTCAAGACGTCACAGTCATTCCAAAATTTGGGGGAAATGTTATGAATGTGTCGTCCACCACTTTCAAGCAGAAAGAACAGGGATACAATACTGCTGGTTGGTACTGATTCTGAATTTTACCTGGTACATGTCTTGGGCCTCATTGAGGCGATCTCGGCGTTGCTTACACAGTTCCTCCAGGCGTGACCAGTCATCCTTGACCTTGGCGATGCGGGACTGGATCTGAGGCGCTCCAAAGTGCTCCTTTGCGATCAGGTCTTCACCCACCTTGATGTTGGCCATCAGCTGGGCATGACGACCTACCAGCTCGTCTTCTTGAGCCTGTTGAAGGATAAAGCAATAAACAGTTAGTGATTTGTTTATTTAATACTTATCCACTATGGATCTAGTCCTCAGTTAATGTCTTATCCATTGTGCCAAAATACCAACACAACATTCAGAATCTTGAAAAACAAATCCAGAATATTGGAAAAAAGTTTCAGTAAAAAGTAAACACATATTTTTTCCATACCATTAAGCGATTGTAAACACAAGCCAAACAGAGAGGATGACAATGTCTTCAGAATTACTTCATTAGAGTCCAAGACCTAGCATTTGGCATTTCCATAATTCCAGTTACTGTCTTACCCATCATGCCAGAATAAAACACCACTTTCAGAATATTGCCAAACAAATCCAGAATATGGCTAGAATCCAGAAATAAGTAAGCAAATAATTGTTCCCCTTGATCTATTTCCAACACAAGCCAAACAAAAGGGGTGCTATTTGCTAAGTAGTCCATGGTGCCCACATCTTTTCACAATGGTCCAAATAGAGCTACTCCGATATCCCTCACTCACCTTCTGCTTCTTGATGAGTAGGTTGATGCTGGTGAGGTCGTGCCCGATGTCCGTGGATTTCATGATCTGGGCCTGTTCCTTGATCATGTTCTCGTCGTCGGCCAGATCCCAGAAGAACTGCCATAGCTTGCGTGACTCTCCAAGACGATCCTTGCGGCCACGGGCGAGCTCCAGCAGCTCCTGGTAGCTTTCCTCCAAGTGGGTCATACGATCAGCCACAATCTGTGGATCCACTGGGAGGTAGCCTGTGAATCAAAGAGAATTTGAATGAATTACGATGACTAAATGACGAAAAAGAGGTCACGTATTTCTTAAAATCATATTTCCCCACGTATTAACCATGATGGTTTATTAATGGTCGCAAATACTTTGGACACATTGAATAGCCAACATGCACAGGCTAATGCATCTTGAAAAAACGGGTACACTTCGCAAATAAATGAAGCTGTTAAGATAGACGCCATGCTGTAGTTTACATGTAACTATGCAAGGTTTTACAGTTGAGTACCGCATTGCTTAAAAATCAGCACACCGTAATGGTTGCCAGTGTTGCTTGGACTAGGGATTCACCCAGAATTCCTTTGCGGGCCGATCATGCGCATTAAGACATGCATATGGGCTTTTGAAAATATTATTCACAGTTTGGCTAAGCCTAGCGAAGCTCTTAATGTGTGGACAATTAGCAACACATTTCAGTTCCTCAGAAATAATTTCAGAAAAATGGTTAGATTAAAAACTTGTACCAAAGGTTACCAATCAGTTATCTCCATAAATACTGCCTCGGATATCATTGATACTACCCACCTGAGCCATCAGGTCCTTTAGGATCCATGTATTTGGATGCTTGATGGTTGACACTGTTGACCCTGTCTCCATACCCAGCAACATCAGCCTCAAGGAGAGCGTGTTTCTGCAGCAAGTCTTCCACACCCATCAGATGCTTACCAAGGTCTTCCGACAACAGAAGCACCTGCCATGGGTAAAGCAAAACAGGTTATGGCTTCATTGGGTATTTATCGATTGAAAAATTGTTACTTAAATGTTGTGGAAGAAAAGATGTATATTTGGTGAAATTTCATTCAAGTAGAAAAATGTAGAACAACAGATACCTAATCTGATGGTGGAAAGTTAGTTGCTCACTTTGAGTGCCTTGGGGCGAGGTGACATATCTGCACTCTTCCAAAAATTTTCTCACATGCAGAATATTGCAGAATGGCTCTACAGATCTTTACATGAATTTTCCCTTGCCACTTAACACGTCTTTTCCTACATTGCCTGAATTTTGAGAAGGCTCAACTGCATTCCATACACTTATTACAGATTTAAATTGTATAAGAAACTGTGACTTACCAACTCTACAGTTTGCTTTATATACAGAAGTACAATTTGTTTTGATTTTCAAATAGATAGGACCGACCACTGAAATCTTCCCCCAAAATGTACAATGTCTCCTTTCCACACTGCATACCTTGGTTTCCTCCATGGAGTCGAGAAGAAGCAGCATCTCCTGGAAGATTCTCTGTACTTCAACAGACAGGTCAAGACGTGAACGACGTCCCTTCAACAACTCGATCAGGTAATCCCACAATCTCAGCACATTGTCTTTCCTGTGGAGTTTAAACCCAAATGATGGCTTATGAAAGAGTGATGTAAAGACAAGGCATAGTTGAGGTAAACGTCAGCAATGCGATAATTTGTTAATCTTGAATATTGGTACATTTGAAGTCAGATGAGCAGTATCTCAGACTAGATTCTGTCATCTTCAAGAAAAGGTTACATTAACTATTAGTTTGAGCATTTATGTACTCTTCAAAAACTCTAACTGGCACCCTGGAACAAAGGTATTTACAAAAAAGGGAGAACGGCCAACACAATTGGTAGAGCCTTGGCACGTTTATCCGAAGGTCGCAGGTTAAAATCATGCTCTAGTCAATTTTTCTTAGTTCAACTCACAATTCTTCAAAAACTGTTAAAACATCCCTTTAAAGCGTCTGTTTTTCAAATGGGAGTCTTTGCAACTGTAGTCATGCATTTTTTAATTTGGAAAGATCAATAATTTCAACATGGAAAAAAACAGAAGGTTGAGGCAGAGCCGAAGTTGAAGTTTGCCTTACCTTGCAATAATTCTCTCATTGTCGTGATATTTCTCCTCTTCTAGTTCCTGTGCGACAGCCACCACAGCCAGCACTCTCTCCTGGTAGGCATAGATGTCTGTCTCAATGGCCTCGTGCTTCTTGGCGGCTGCTTCCACAGCCGGCAGGTCGTAGCCAAAGTTATCCTGAGCAACCAGACGTTGATTCTCACTTAGCCAGGTCTCGCGCATCGCAGCTTTGCGGTCAAAGCGAGCTGCCAGCTGTTCAAGTTTCTCCTGTCGAATCAGCTCTTGGCGGAGTGCAAGTTCGCGTTCATGTTCGGCTCGCTCTAGTCTCTCCCAGGACTGAAACAATGATATTAGTATTAACAAATCTGGTAACCCAATGAAAAGTTCATTTAATGATGCTAGCGTTGATTACTTAAACTTTATCACACCAGACATTTTTTTTAACAGGCACCTTGGAGGCAACCAATGGAACACTTCAGCAGCACAAGAACCCCTTTATTCTTCAGTGTCTTACAATTTAAAAAAATGTTTTTCCTTGTCTGGGACTGTACCCAATTTCATGGCACTGCTTACCACAGAATTCTGCGATTACAAAGCTCTGTAAAGCAGGCAGAATTTAGCAGTAAGTAGTACCATGAAACTGGGTTCTAAATGGCTGAAAACTGCCTTGTGTAACTGGACTCTTATAGCACAAAACAACTCTTGATGATTTCTTTCTGTTCAGTAACTAACGATAGAACAGGAATAGCCATCTATAGGGATTTAAATCGTTACTGGTAATTCAGAGTCCCTGATCTTTTAGTCAATGATCACTCACCTTGTTGATGTCATGGACCAGTTTGCCTTCTTTGGGTGTGAATGGCCTCTGGTTGTTAGCTCGCATCTTACTCTGAATGGTGAACAGGAGCACCTCCAAGTTGCCCTTCTCAACAAACCTAAGACACAAAACAAGGAAAAATAACTTTTTGTCTTCAAAATTTAAGATTGGGTGTTGACAAGGGAAAAATGGAGATTAGACAAAAATGGTGATCAGCAACACTTTTTTGTTACCATACGCTTGGGTACATCATGTCTCTACATAGGATACACCTTATCAAAAGAGAATATTGAGCTCAGCTCTTCAATACTTCGAGAGCATCATTTCAGCAGACTATGTGCATGAAAACACTAAAGCATTTCTTTTGCAGATGAAAATTTTTTTTCTTAAAAGTTCCAAAGACCTTAAAGTAAAGGAAGAGCTGTTACGACCAACTCACTTTGGGGGTTTCTCGACTGTCCGATACGTGCTGAAGGCTAGAAGCTGCTGTTGTAGACCCTGTAGGTTATTGGAGAATGTCCGGTCATTGAGGATCATGATAGTCTGCTCGATCCATTGTAGGAGGTCAGAGGTGATCTTGTCATACTCGTGGATGAGTTTGTCATTATCGATGGCTGTTGTGATGACCTTGCCGATACGTTTACTGGACACTGTCTCCACCTTCATCTTGGAGAAGCAGTGGTAGTAGGTGACAACGTAGGTGATAATAGACTTCTCATCAGGATGGTCAACATTGATATCTAGGGTAGGGGAAGAAAAGAACAGAATAAGTTATAAGTCGCTGTTATGAACTGTCAGGCCTAGAATTACAGAGGCCACGAAGGCCATGGCCTCTGTTGCCCTGGTCTTGGCCTTGGTGCCCGCCCTTTCAATAGTTTCTCACAAACTTTTTTCACTGTAATGCCCTTTGCAAAAAGAAAATGGTCTTGCCCTCTCAAAGACAAAACTCCAGACCTGAACTGTTTTGAAATAAACCGAAGGTGTAACAACTCAACATTTTATTCAGTATACTGAAGAAGAAATTAAGTTATAACAAGACAAGTCTAGTTACATTGTTGTTTTTAAGAGTATGCAACAGTATTGCAAATTGACTTGGGGTGGCTATTGACAAAACATGGCCTTTTTATACGTATGTTAACTTTCACGTTAATGACACTTTGATCCAATAACATGTATCCACTGAGTGTTGGAGTGCCCCTGCTTATAATTGAATAACTTTTTGAGTTTCAAAAATGTTTTCGTACCAATGGACGGCACAGCACTATTTTCTACTTACCCTCGGGGTCTAGCAGCTTGGACAAGTCCAGCTTCTGCTCAGCTACATTGAAGGCATTGTTCAGGTTGTGGATTGGGTTAGACTTGGTCAGTTTCTGGTACTCGATCAGGTCTGGCCTGTGCTTGTGGATCAGCGCATTGAAGGCCAGACCATCCCGCCAACTCGTAGTGAAGTTGCGGATGTTGACGTTGGCGTAGCCGGCAGTCTTCATCTGGCACCAGAGAAGCAGGGCATCCTTGGCAGAGCGGGTTTCTTGGTTGTCTTCATCTTCAAAACTGATGTCTTGAATCTGTTGAATGGAGACATTGTGTTATTTTATCAAACTTTTTCTTTCACAGTTTTTTGTAAACAGCACCTAATAAGAACAAAGTTTGTAAATATATCAAACACTCAGGCAAACCCAAGCCACGGGGGCATGCTCACAGAAGCAATAGAACGATGAATTAAGGTTTCAATTAGGGCATTGTGCAAGTTTTTATAGACGTGCATTTGTCCATACCTACCAGTACATTACTGCCTAGTTTGAGATCAGGGCAAGCACTGCACACAAAACTTTCTGGTGGGTTTTCCTCTCACTAAATGGCATCAAAACTGGCCCAAAAATTAAACTACATTTTCATTATCAATCTCACCCAAGGTTTTATTTCACTCAAAACTATTCAACTTTTCAATCCACATCAAAATATATAATCCAAATTTGAGAACTGAAAAACTTATTTCAAAAATTTGAGAAATGGTTCAAGATTTCACGCCAAAAAAAATTGCTAGTGTCATTTTAGAGTCTATATCTTCAAAAACTATTTACACCAAATCCTCATTTAAATTTACAAAAAGGTACAAATATATGTCCTTTGCAACACTGTCACTTTTTCTTACATCATCTACTGCCTCACATTTTCAGCCACTGCAAATTTTTTGTTCTTTTCCTAATGTTTTGTTGTTGTTTTTTTGGCAATCCAATTATCCAATTATCATAATAGACAGGTCTACAATTCCTTGATCTGGACTTGCTATGCACGCTTGCCTACCCAGACCCCATACGTATTAATAAACTTCTCACTCAGCAGGACATGTTTTATTAACCCGGAATGAAATGAAATACGAGTGCTCATAAAATCTGTTGGCTGCATTAACAATTTCATAGAGCTGCTTAACACAAAATAATTCTTTACAAATGTGCTCGTTATGCAGAAGCTAGCAGGAAATCACTCTCAAACATGGAATATCAAATAACATTTGTGGTTTCTTACCCTTTTGTTATTTTTTTTTTTTTTTTCTGAGCTAAGTGTATTTGTGGCCTTAGCAGCGCCATTAAAAATGTTCCCTGGTCATCTACAAACATTTACCTGGAATCGGAGAATGATGGTCCAAATAAGACCAAGGGTCAAGCGATGGCTACCGTCAGTGATGTCATGTGACCCCATGTTCTCTAGATGCACCTTCTTCTCCTTCAGGAATTGCAGCGCTTTGTCCACATTCTCTAGACAATGAATTCGCATCTTGCCTTTTGTTGGTTTAGGCTGAAAAACAGGAAAATATAAACAAAAAATTGATGTTGCATACTTTTGAAGAATTTATCTTTTCCAATCTAAGCAGCTACATGTGTACATGTAGGCCCTGAAATTGAATACTCAAATACACAACATAAACCAAACCCAAACCTGCATAAGGGTACAATTTTCTCATCGGAAAAAAATGTTTTCTCTATACATATAAAAGGTTGAAATAACCTTATAGTCGTGTTATAACCTTTTTTTGTTAGTATCTGCAGTCTAGACACTTACATGATAAGCATTCAGGTTTATCACCATTTAAATCACCCTGTATATGACATTTTGTACATTTATTTATAGACAGGAATATTATAAATTTGCAATGTGCAATGCTGTCAAAGCAGTCTATTTTCAAACCAGTATTCATGAAATGTATAAAAACTAAAATGTCATTAGAAAATTTAATCAAATACATAATAAAACCAAACAACTTCCAAAAAATTCCATGTTTAAAAATCGATAGTCTTTTTTCTCTTATCATTAAATTCTACAATTTCATGTGAGGAATTTTATAGTATGAATATCAAGTGAGGTCATGTACAATGAGTCAATAGAAATTGAACCTTGAATACTATATTAAATGGGAAGACGATAACCATATGTTGAAGAGCCAATGCAGGTATAAAATCAAAGGTTGAATGAGTCAGTATATAGTGTGTGCAGGCAGCATCAGCTAATTGTCTGCGAGTGGACTCCAAATGCATGCATAATGTTGACCCCAGCGAGATGTACATTGAGCAGATGATGGAATTTGTACACAGTCAATTGGATTATGTTATATTACACTGGGTGTGCTCATGTTGCTGTCAGCTCAGCACATGGGATTCGCTCGACATGAAAAAGCTTTAATATTGAGCACGACTGAAACTCAATTCTCTGTGCCCTAAGTACGTACAACATTAAATTTACAGAAAACATTCAATTGTATTATTATAATTTATTTATTATTTTATTTATTTATTTTTGTTTAAATGTACTCCATGTATGCAAGAGGCTGTCAAAACAGGTGTTTCAAATCCATGTGAATATAAAGACAATCAACATGTAGCAAAGTTGCCAACTGTATCATGCAAAGAACCTGTAAAGTTATGATTCCTTTTTACTACTTCTCAAGCATGTGTGCTATTTTCCTGATTCTGAATTTGTTAAGATCTTCCCTAAGTTCAGTGACAAAACGAATGTTTAAGCCAACAGATACATTAGTAGGTGTACATGACTATGGATGTGAAATATTACAAACTCAGGGCTCAAATTTTGGGGGAATCCACAATACCACATGGCCGGTACATGTAGCTCAAAATGTTTAATGGACCAGAATTATTTTTTACAAGAGAAGAATTAAACGAAAAAAAAAGAAAAGAAAAACAAAATAGACATTTAAACATTAATTTTTTTTTAAATTGAACAAGCAGAACTGGTCCAGTCATGAGTTTACTGGCCCAATGCTAAAATCACTGGCCTTGGGCCTGCCGGCCAGTGCAATTTTCAAACCCTACAAACCCAAGGACATGACTTGGCATTGAATAGACCTTGTCTTTTTGAAGGTACGGTTTTGGGGAAAACATTCCATACCGACAGGTCATCATTTACCTTTAAGTTGCCACTGATTTAAGTGCATACATTTAACTGGTTAACTGCAAGGACCTTGTTCTGGACTATCCTATATACATTTGAACCTTACAGACTCGGGAATTTAAAGGCACAGAAACATCTTTGAAAGTGGGAGGGGCAGTGGCTTTTGTGTAATGATTCATAGATTGCATAACTCTCCCCGTCAATATTCACTACAATCTTTCGAAATTTATCAAATATTTGTTGCTTTAGTCATAAAAATCATAACTTTCCAAAAGTAACAGACTGGATGAATCAAACAGCAAGCTGAAACCCGGGAGTGAATATTTAATCGAATCTGAAGATCTGGCCAGTGCTGAGGTCATCCCCTAATGCTGTTATTCAGCTATTACACATCTCATCACTAACCCTAGGGAAGGCACCTACAGAACTGACATGGCATGGTTGAGTGATAATGCTATGCATGCAGGGCAGGGCTGGGAGTGCTAGGTCACCCTGTTAGTGCACACTCCCTCCCAGTCCCATGTACAGTGCTGTACACTCTGATATTGTACAGTACTGTACACTCCTATCTTATACAGTGTACATATCTAGATGCAGGGGCTTTGTGGACTGGTCAGCTATGGTCAAATAAATGTACACACCCACAAACATCATGACAAATTAATGCTCTTAATTAAGAGTAAAGTGTAATTCAGATATTTTTATCTAATGCAGCAATTACAATAATACCCTTGTGAGATACGATAGATGATACACCTCTTAAAATGTTTGTTTTACATTTGAATCCGTTTATTTTACTAGCCCTTGCATTCACAAAAACCAAATTATATGCCACAATGTATGCAGACCTGATACTTTACAGAGGTAACAGAGGTAAGCCTCCATGTTCCCTGGTCATTTCCTTTGCACCTCTTGAAATGTTCCAATATAAATTTGTTTGGTATTTCCCTCATTAAGGCGCCCTTTACTGAGGAAAAAACGCCTTGCCCTTAAAAGAATGCGGTATAAGACCTGTGTATGCTTTCAACAAAAAAATTACAATCTAAAAAAGAAGTTGAAAAACACAAGCTAAAAAAAAAGAAGTATGTGACTGTAATCCCTTTAAAAACATATTAAAGTATGTACATGTAAGACATCATATTCTTTATCTAATGTAACAACTGCTTCCTGAGCTAAAGAACATTTTTTTAGTCTTGACTTAATAGGAGTATCATATTGTGGTGACAAAATCCCACTAAGGTAAGAGTAAAAACTAAAACCTATTTTGTATGCATCTTCATGAAGTACATGAGAATTTAGCCAATGATTCACATTTATCCATGGAATTCCATGGTTTAAGCTTGTCCAAAAACAAGCTCTCAGTTTCAACCCAAGTCCAACAATGCTGTGTCACATTGCTTGCTCAGTGTAGGTAGAGCCAAGAGCTGTTTGTGTCAGAAAGATTTTTTGTTCAACACAATCCAATATAAACAGATCAAACATTCTCCCTGGGGTTTCACTCAACCAAGGCTTGTTA
>CM021526.1:24941040-24960611 GCA_010994315.2 Pisaster ochraceus | reverse complement strand
CCCAGCCTAATTAAGGGGCTTGGTGTCTGGCAGTGATGGAGAAACAGCTAGAGGCTAACATGATCTCACCAGAGAGCACTAGGCTGTAGATACTAATAGACACAGAAATCCTATTTTTATAGGACAGACAGACAACCCCTGTGCACAAAGGTAGTTTACAATGAACTACACAACTTTGACTAACATGGGGGATGTGTACAATGAAGAAAGACCTGCAGTAGGGGTATAGAAAACTGGTTATTCACTGAACAAACATTTTTGTATCATTTGTTGGTGTTGTCAGAAGCGGATTATAAATTCCAGCTGAGCAAATATATCTGGGCTGAATATAACATTACTTTCTCCTACATGGAACACAGAAGTAAAACATTACCTTAGATGGCAGGATAGAAATCTGGTAAAAATACTATTTCAAAATTAGTGTTCTTGTAGATTTCATCGAGATTTGGTTGAAATACTGGGGAAAGCATTTTTATTTTTTCCATTCATTTGAATGGCAAATTTACGAAAGTGACCATATACTGTAAAATCAATGGTGTAATTACCATTGCAATAAATTGTTTAAAGTAGCATTTATGAACCACTGTTAATCATCCTGCTGTTTTGATTTAAACAAATTAAAAATTCAGGAGGATATCAAAAAGTAAAGAATGAGTAGACCATGTAGCCTGTGACATCAGGTTACACAAGAGCCATAAAGAGCTGACATTATTTGTACACATCCCAATAGAAGAAATCATAAAATGTTCTATTTTATGGAGATCGCACCAACTGATTTTTAAACAATTTTTAATATAAGAAAAAGGGGCACACCTCAAAACTTGTTCAGCTAATATTTCTATAATTCTTAAAATTATGTGGAAATTATGATACAAAATAAATAAATTCCTATATGACCAGTGTCCATGTGGTATCTTGCCTACCAGAAAGGCCCTGGAATGTACAAGGTTACTCTCTTTGTAAACAAAGGTTACATGGTCTATAATGTTTCTTAAATTCAAATGCTGGCTTCCAAATCTTTGACATTTCAGAGCAAACTTTTGAAACATGTGCAATCAGCTCTGTTGCATAATGCCGCCTACAGGTATCCAATCAGCAGTCAGCGTGCACGCTTGCCGTTGCCGAGCAAACAATAGAAATCACTAGAGACCTTGAAGCCTACCAGGGTGTCTGCCTGCATCATCGGACCAGCAGACTATACAACACATGTACTGAACCAGTTTAATTATAATACTGCATATAGACTAAACTGAAGGTCATGGTTGCTCCACACAAACCCAGATTCATTAGAATAACAAGTGGCGTTGGTGGACGACTTGCCTATTTGTATAGAGAGCTCAATAGAATAAAAAATGGCAAGCGAGGTTATTTTATTTATTTTTTTGCATATTTTTTTACTAGGCACTACCCTTGCTCCATGTTGGATTATCTGATAGCAGATGTGGTTTTCATTGCGAAGATAATCATAGCAAATGAGTTAAAAAGTAATCCTTTCTGTGGCTAATTGATGACGTTTATGACGTTTATTTTGCCAGTAAGATTGGAGAAATTACAGATGATGATGCAGCTATTCGTGTTCAAAGACTATTACTGTGTCTTATTAGGGAGAAATGAAAAAACGTGGTACTCGGGTGAAGCAGGCCTGATAAATCATGGAGGCAATGGAGGCAATCGCCCCTATGCCAGAGGCAATTGCCCCCATGCCAGAGGCAGTTTCCCCATGCCAGAAGCAATTGCCCCCATGTCAGAGGCAACTGCCCCCATGCCAGAGGCAACTGCTCCCATGCCAGAGGCAGTCGTCTCCATGCCTGAGGCAATTGCCCCAATGCCAGCCAGCGGCAACTGCCTCAATCATGTCAAGGCTCCTGGTAGTTGCCTTGATAAGAACATGAAGTAAAGCATGGGCGCTATTTTGGAAAGTTAATGTTTCGTCAATCATTGATAGCGATGGTCATTGTTTGCACTGATCTATTGTTGCACAAAAAGAGTCGCTTTGAAATGGTGTCCAGTGCATACTTCACATTTTAGCCTGAGTTTCCCATCTTGAGCCTGCGGTGCTATACGATCTTTGCTTACACCAAGAGAGAGTCAGACTTTTTGGTTAAATTATCTTGAATAAAAATAAATGTAGCTTTTAAATAATAGAAGTCAAGTTCAACAAGTTAAAGGTCTTTCAATTACTTGTATGTTTCTCATCCGTGACGTGTAAAAAACAAATGAATCTTGATGTACAGTCACCACTGAGCAAACATTTGCCAGTTTACACTGCCGTACTCAAGCTAAAAAGAGACCCTACTGAAAATGAACTCGTTTTGAGGAATTGAAGGCTAGCTTTGTTTAAGGAAAAAATATTAGCTTGTATGGGATATTTTATAAGAATACATAACAGCTTAACACTGTTTAATAACTTAAAAAAAAATAAAAAAAACTATACACTAATAAAAATTATGTGCATCCACTGAGGTGAATATGTTCAAGGTTAATTTAGAAATATATATTCTTGAAAACCTCCAGATTGGAAAGAATCCAGTTACACCACTTCTCCTTTATAAATACATTGACTAATTAATTACCAACAGATAAGGAAAGAAGTTTCCATCTGTGTATGTCGACTAAGCACGATGTAATCAAAATTTGTCTGCCAACACAAGTCAGCTGCCTACAAGTACTAATCACCACCGGGGTTCAAAGCACTTCAACAAAGCAGATTGCTTGTCAGAGTGATGTTATACACGTATAATTAAACCCACGAGTTGGCCTGCTTTACATGCATGGATAAAGGAAGAAAGAAAACAACCCCGGAACCCACACTCTTGACCAAACCCCCTATAAGAACCAAGCGAAATGTCAAGCTTTGAATTTGAGAGAGCGAGCCGAGTCAGGGTGTGATTTTATTTCATAACCAGCGAAATATGTTTTGATGGGAAGTGGCGCTCACTCCAGTTTTCAGCTGGCCGAGATCTGCGAATGTGCTCAGCTCAAAAGATTTAATCAAAATGAGCGTGCATAGAATTGGTGATTTAGCTTGAGGCGGGTTCCTTTGTACGTTTGAAAGTTTCACTGGCTCATAAAGTAGGTAGATGGTTTCTACTTTCAACTAATTGCCTGTCACGCTGTTTAACCCCTTAGAGACCATAGCAGCCACAAATGGCCACAAGAATTGACCTTAGAACAAGGATTTGACCATTTTCATGCAACGACAAGTTCAAAGAAAGGTCTTGTCCTGAAATGATATTTCAAAATTATTCTCATGGTAATATAGTATCTACATTTCTGAAACAAAACAAAATTGTTTCATATGTGTTCAAGGCGTTCAGTGTGAATTGTAAAAACCTCGGTGGTAAGCCTTAGCTGATAATCTGCCATGATACGCTGGAATGCTCAGACTGCCCAGGTAGCTGCTGATCCATTCTTGTAAGCCACATTTGCACAAGAAAAGGGCAAAGAACAGGAGCTACACAATAAGCCCCAGAAAAAGGGGGATTAGGAGCATCAATTCCACTACCTTCTGTCCTTCTTTGTAGGAGGGAAACGAAGCACAGCACGGTGGAATGTCCGCATGGATATACACGTCAGCCGTCCTACTGACTACACACAAATTAGGGCACTATAAATGTGTTCCAGGAGGGGAAAAAAAATCAACTTCCAAAAGCCAGTTTAGAAAAATTTGGCAAATATAAAGTATACTTTTTTATCTAACATGAAGTGATTGATAAGATATATTCTTACTGCAAACGGCCGATATCTCAAAGGATAATCAATAATCCTAAAGGGATATTAAACCTTTGGTTTTTAGAACAGCACATCCATGCCAATCCAAGCACACTGTCAAAAAGCAGATTGCATCTAAGCATGCCATCCCATCACCATGAAAAGGAGGCAACTAGAAGAAAGACAGGTTAATATAGTTGCTACCTAAGAGGCATTCCTAACCCATTCTACACCCCCCTTCAGCCCTATAAAATGAGTCAACACAACATATCACACACCTGTGCTGTTGTACTAAGCATCATAAACTCTGCCATAAATGACCCACACCTCCAGCTGATTTGAAACTGTATATTTTTATATTTCGGTTTCTAGACCCAAAGGATGGAGAGGTAACTCAATAGCAAGCAAACCAAGGTGCCTATTTTGGACATGTTATTGGTCCTTTATTATGGTGTGATGACATGCAGTCAGTGTTTAGTTCTAATCGTTTCCTTCCTCCATGGTTCTACCAATAGAATGACAAAATGTACTGGAATTGATAAACCTGAGCATATTTCAAATTTTCCATCTAAACCTTCAAACCTTATTTGTAACAAAATTCAAGCACTCTGAGAAGCTGACTTTAGACTTGTGAATGTCAAATATTACTGTAATAACTTGTTTTATAATTCACCCTAAACTGATAATTTGATAATGTGATAATCACTGTATACTCAGTACTTCCTTATCCCTCAGGGAAAAAGTTCACAGGCACTGCTTGGCTGGGATTCGAACCATATAACTATTGTGATTTTTAAGCATTATTACAAGTTTTGTCCTCCAGCTTTTGGCCGATTGAATTGGAACTTTGGACTTGCCTGTCATTGTTTACAGAGCTCATTATTTATGCACCCAGTTCAACAGCAGGGCAAGGTCAACATTTTGAATTAACAAAAAGGTTTCCTTGCAGTGACAGCCCCTTTAAGTTAGTATAAGCTGTGGCATATGTTGGCCCTCCTATATATAAATGACCACATTTTAGAACAACTTTTTTATGGCATTATCTTGTATTTCAAAAAGTTCCCAGGCTGCTAAATTGTGGTTATTGATTAACAAAGGAATTCAATAATCACGACAACTGTTCGCACTTTTTAAAACTATTGTTTTTCACAGATTTTTCACTGAAACGTATGATGAGCGCAAACAGCTTTTCAAAAATGTCCTCACCGGAGTGATGGATTTCAAATAATCGCACATAAATTCATGAACAGTTAAACAACTTTTAATGAATGTTTTCTGCGCGATCGATGGTGTTACATTCCATCAATGTGATGGTAACATGATCCATTGAACTAACAGCTGTCAAGCCATGTTCCCAGGTACTACCACCACACTGACAGCAGGACATATACAGCAACACATGTTATGATCTTATTAAATTATCAATAAAAATTAGAGACAGACTTGAGCCTGCATTACATTATTGGTTTTTACATTTCATAATTGATTTAACAACAGTTAACACGCTGTGTGGGAACATGTACAAATGAAAACATTTGAGCCTCTGTTTTCTTTGTATTACAATTCAATATAAGGCCATGCCTGGCTTACAAACCTAATTTTAATATTTTAACAAGTTTTACTTTTCTTTTAAAATTCTTTTTCTCCCAGGTCTTCATTTCTTTATTGGTATCCTTGGATAATTTTGTGCAGTTTCTATCTAATTTTAAATCCTTTTATATTTAGTTATTTATTTCTATATTAAATTGTATGATTGTTTTCACAATGTTTCTTGCTTTTTTTTTATCTGAATAAATTCAAACCAAATCTGGCTTTGGCTACAGCTAGATAAGTGTAAATGGATAGCCTTCAACATTACATCAGAAGCCATAGCCAAAAGCCACCACAAATTAAATATCGCAGCAGATCCCACAGAACATCAGAATGACAACAAATGGGTTTCTTCACAGTGATTGGCCTTGTTTTTGCACCACTGCCACCAAGGCCTCTATTTGCCACAGTTTGTGAAAGACTCAAAACTTCCAGGTTATCACTGAAATTACCCCACACAGACATGACTTCACCTGCCTAGGCTTCTGTGAAGTGAGTTAAGTGGGATGACTGCTATGAGTGCACTCTGATTTATGGTAGAGTTGCCCAGAACACTGTAGCCAAAATACACACCGTCCACTTCAATTAATGGCTGTGGGGTTTGATATACATTACATATGGCTGTCATTTAAAATATGAAGCAAGAGACTCTGGTATGGCATTTCATGACAAGCCCAAGTTCATGAATCTGCTTACTGTAGGCGAAAAGTCTTCACTTACGAAAGCAGAACAATCTGGAGTCTATTTTACAAAGTTGTTAAAAGCAGAAAATACTGCTTAGCAAAAAATGTGGGAGGCACCAGTCACTCACAATGTAGACTTAATTAATTTTTTGCTGTTAATCTGTTTCTGCTAAGCAATATTTTCCTGTGCTTAGCAAGTTTTTGTTTTTATGGCCTTATTATAAGCCGATTTTCGCAGGTCAGCAAGGAATTTTTGCTTGTACATGTTTATACTCCATGATACTATTATGCATGCTTTGCTCACACAGTTACAATCCCAGCCAAAATGCTTGGGCCACGCGACAATAAACATACCCTCCCCGTTCTCCGCTCAATGTTGCTTACCCCAGCTGGAGCGCAGACCATGCAATGACAGCCAACATTGAACGGGGCCGGGGGGCAGGGGCCAGCGAGATACAGCCGGGATTGTAGCGCTTACCCTCTAAGTGGAGAATGGTGATCAAAGTGCAGAATTCCAAAAAAAGTAGAGCCATGAAATGGGGCCCTGTCGATCTACAATTTTACTTTTCAGAGCAGCAGACTTCTGGTGTAATAGGATGATTCTTGGATACTCAATGCTAGCTGGAAATAAGTGGGGTCAACAACCCTAGACAAATAAATGGCATGTGATTTCAGTCAGCATAAAAGCAAAAAACTGCTCCAGAAAGAGCTACTGAGTCAATGACTGCAATGGCAGCAGGAGATCTAAAACTGGCAGTTTGTGTATGAATTGTGCTGTACAGAGTGATTCTGGAAATGTCAACTATTGTTGTACTGTCCCCAGTGCCCAGTGGACGAACCTACATGAAAAGAGTATACAAATATTACATGGTTTGAGGGTGGGCGGTCGATATTAGCTCCCCTTGGTAATGGAAGATCACAAACCAGCTTCCGAGCTGATACCGAGGTCACTAGTTGTCAGCAGTCCACCCCAAATAAACCATGTTTTATTTGTTTATTATAACACCCCTTACAAGAATTCTGCCTTCTGATTGGTTTAGAGCGTGTCACATGACATGTCTTGTTTTCACTAGAAAGCTATGCCAATGCGATGCACTATACACGTAGCAAATAATGTAATATAACCGTGGCAACCAATGTACTATACCCATGGCAACCAGTGTACAATAACCATAGCAACAGGAGAGCTTCTTGATACCTAGACTTCTGGCACAATATATGTTAGGGGTGCTATAGAACAAATTATGACTGCTTTTATTCGTGCTGTGGTTAAAACTACGACTCCCTCGGCAGTCCTAGTATTCTGTTTTCTCGAATGCGCTGAGGATCATCTCCGGAGTTAACCATTAGCACTCAAAGCAGTCAATACACTATACCTCAGACTTCTCTAGTTCGGCATCATTCAGCTTTGGAAAACGCGGATTGACATTACATGTGGCACCATCTTTCCATATGCATGAAGCAGCGAAGTTCACACGCGTACAACCGTGCGAAACTTCACTGATTGCTTTTGTAAAGCGCATGCATAGCAGACTACACACATGTGATAGTCTACTATGCGTGCATATTTAACCTGTTCGTGACTATTGGCCATGCAATAGTCTACTATGCGTGCGTATTTAACCTGTGCATGACTATTGGCCATGCAATAGTCTACTATGCGTGCGTATTTAACCTGTGTATGAATACTCACCAATCGCTTGGTAAACAGCAAAAATAGCATGCTCTATGTGATGGTGAATGAACCAGTGAGAATTCGGCTCTCGGTCATGAATATGTATGAGGTATAGTAATAATATTAATAATAAATATGGACTGGGTTTTATATGTAGATGGTTTTATTTTAAATTTGAAACGGGTGATGTTGAATTACTCCCACATATTTCAGATTGTCTTCCTCCATTTTGTAATCAGATTTGACGGGCACCAAGTAACAATGAAATGGTGCTGTTCTTTTCATTACTAAGACTTTCCAATAAATCAATCTTCTCACCACTTGATGGCTGGAGTAAAACCAACATGGCCTCATTACTGGCCAGATTAATTACTGAGAATGTAATTAGGGCATGGGGAACATGGCCTGAGAGGCCTCGGTAAATAGTCAAGCCTGTTGATCTTGTGTTAATCCGTCTGCATAATGACCAAATCTTTATTAATCAATGGATCAAAGGCCATGTCATAACAAAGACATGACGATCAAATTAAAAAGCAACAATCAAGTGTCAAGGGAGTTTATTTATAGTTTCTTACCAAATCTTCTCCGATGAAAATTGTCAGTCTTAAAATTGTCAGCAGATGGGGCACCTTTTTAAAAGACTTATTTTGTTACACATCCAAGAGTGCAGGTGTCAATAACAGGATGTTAGTTGTGGGAGGAAAGCCCTGGTTTGGGGAAAGCCCATGAACAGGTAGGGACTGAAAACTCAAGCCACATGCAAGGCTCCGTTCTGAAAAGAACATGCAAGAATAAACAAGAACTGACAGCTTGGATTTTGAAATACATAAGGGCCATGGAGGCCTCTTTTTGCCTTGGCCTTGGTCGTGCCCCGCCAAAGTTTCCCATAGACTTTAAAATTTGTCAATGGAATTGTCCTTTGCAAAGTTAGAATAACCTTGCCCTCTCAAAGATGAAATTCCAGGCCTGATAGCTACAGAAAATGAGCAATTGACTTTTGGGGATGCTTGACAACTTTATTCTCTGTAGACATGTTCATCTGAAGTCGATGATCATAAATCTCTTATTACAAAATCATTAAACTAAAGTGAAACGCTCACAAACTATGTGCAGATTTCCCAGCTGTGACCAGAAACTGTCCCATCTGCCCCAGAACGTGCCATTAATACTTCCTTCCCTCCTTGATTATACACACTGTATATAAAGGCTTGCATGCAGTTGATGGAACTTTTTTGTATGTGCATATTTTTGAGTTGAAACAGAGTGTTCATGCATAAAAACAAAGTTCCTACTCTACTCTGTGGCAATTTTGGTTGTTGACATTTTAAAATCATATGGGGATCAGAGCTCGGGTTCAGCTGAAGGTGAGAATCAAAGGACATGGAAATGCTGTTCAAGATTCTTATCTTTGTAGACTACATCTTGAGGCAATTGGAAAGCATCATGGCACACTCGTTCAACTCTGAAAATTGGAACTGAAGTACAGTATCCTAAACCACACCCTTGAAGATTTCCTTCCAGGTGCTGATTCAATTGACAATATTTAGTCTTTTTCTCTAAGATGAGGTCCCTTCCAGCAGGATTAACTCCCAGGGTGCTTGGAACTGTAATCATCTCCCACTACTTCCGTAATGATCAGAGAATTTGTACACCAGCTTAAAAGCAAGTGATCTTCAAACCACCTCCTTGCACATTTTTAAAACGAGGCCTGGCCAACAACGCTTTAACACGGACCCAGTTCTCACAGAAATTGCCTGCCTCTTATTCCTGGAGCCCTAATGTCTCAACTGCATTTCGTCTTCTAGTCGCCGGGAGAGGATCCCTGTATGACATCATCCTAATGGATCACAGACAGATCATTATGTATGCGGGATGAATCATTGATTAGCTGTATGCAAATGAGCATTCATAAATATCTGTATGTATACAATTTAATAGCGCACTGTTTCCCAACAGTCTGTGTGAGAAAGGCCTGGGGGTATATATTCAAATACAACATCTAGAAGAAATGTTGACGCCCCTCCAAGGAAGTAGCATTAAAGATAAATTACAGAACAACAAAATAAAAATTAAAAAGTTGCATGTTTTGAAAGCACTCAATGTACCAATCGTCCGAAAAAAACTTCCATCTGAAATACTGTCAAAGTTGAGAAAATTTCAAAATCCAAAATGGCAATGCTTATTTCGATTGCCACATCCAAAATAAGCATGATCATTTATTCTTGATAAAACATAACCAGCTTTCATTGTAAAAAAAATAAATAAATCAAAACACCAAAATTTAATGAAACATTCACAAGTTTGGCTGGCAGGTGTTTTTTTGTTGCAAACTAAAGGAGAACAAATAAATAACTTGCCCTTCCAAAAAACAGTGACCCTTAAATATGATCAGATGGGCAAATTAATACATCATCCCGTGTAATAAGTGTCAACATTAATTTCCTCTTCACCATTTCATATTCAAAATTGCTGTTTCAAAAAAGTGTGTTGAACATAAATCTAAACTTGTACCTTCACCAACCACCCTGTGGAATTATTGTTTTAGAGAAGGGATTAGAATCTGGTGACAGGCCAACATGATGAGTTAAAGCCAAGTTATCTTGTTAATACTTCCCATTTGTGACACTTCCCTTCACCAACTGCATCAATGAACCAGACTTAAGTACAAACATGGTAATCCATCAGTTGTTTGGTTAACAAATTTATGTGATCCACAATCTTTCGTGTCCAATCATCATTATTTTTTATTCACACCTGTGTTGGTTAAAGACACTGTGACTGTTTCAGAATTTATTTAAATCTCTGGATCTCATAGAACATGAGCCAAAGTGGACAAATACGAATTCAAAAACAGTGTAAATGTATGACTCATGTATATTCAGTTTGCGGTAACACCGTTGGTATATATTTACTTTGCTGTGTAGATTTGTTCTTGAATTCTTGTCTTTCTAAAGCAGTGTAGTTGCTCACAGCTTTTAAGCATTTTTTTTTTGTAAAACAGTTTGTATTGCAAGGCAGTATTTGGATCACTCGGTCATTACTTTATTGTCAAGATGAGAGCCTTTCAAACCAGAAGGGGTTATTTCTCATAGTGATAGGTTAAAGGTATTGGATTGGTGGAGCTGACAACATAGTCGCAGACAGTGTTCATGTTTTGTGTGATCAACCATAAACATAAAATAACAAACCTGCGAAAATGTGGGCTTAATCCGTTGTGAGAGTCAGGAGAAAATAGTGAAAAACCACGCACGTTATTCAGTTTGTAAACCACATTGTCCTTAATTTGGGTTGCAACAACCAAAATCAGCTGTTTTCAGACACAGTTGTTCTCAAAAATATGACTGTATTTCAAAGGGAAATATTTCACAGAAAAAATGTTCTAGTATAAAGTCTGTTGATATTATGCTTGTACTCAAAGGGGACCAACATTCAGCTCTCTACATATGGCAGGTAGGTGATTGGATTGTGCCTTCGATGATACAAGCATGGATTCTGGCACACAGTCAGAGTATGCCTTAAAACAATATTTGGCTATAGAGCCATCACAGACTTGTCCTTTGAAAAATATATAGGGAGAATAACGAGCAATGACAGCCATTTTTAATTGCTGCAAATTGCTGCAATGGCCCTATAGCCAAATGTCTTTCTTATGACAGACTCTGACTGTGTGCCAAATTCCATGCTTACATCATCACACGCACAAATGTTTCCCAGGCTATCTACCCCACATGCATCAGAGGTCTGTACACCAAAATACTGCACTAGAGTTATCACCCAACAGCTGACTTCTGATGACCCACACAAAGTTTGAATGACCTTTTCTAATGACCCAAAGTGTTTAAGGGTCATCGCCAAAAAGATGTGAAGTACAGAGCATAAAAGTCATGAAAATCCCAACAACTTATCACTGACTCTCTCATTAACAAATAATACAAAGAAAATGTTTGTAAAAAATGTTCTTGTAAAAGGACAAAATCTTTCCTCTCATCTCCTACATATTTTCCCTGACATGTGTTGAACCTCACAGAATTAAAAAAAATCCTCATCAGTACAATATGCCCAAAGAAAAATACAAATTTACAGAAATTATATCTCAGTCAATTGTTGCAGCTAAAAGAGAAAGCCCTTTAAACAAATTCCAGGGGACTCCACACTCTGAGCACCCCCACAGGTAACCCCTGACCCCAAGCTGCAGAGAACTTTCACAACCAGCCGATTGTTTAAAAGGCTTCAACAAAATCAGAGAGCATGCAGAACATTTTCAGCAGCAGTAGGCATTCCTGACCGACTGACAATGGAGATATTATTAGTTTTGATCAAGTAGTTGGCGTTTGGAGATGAGTCATCACCTGGGCTCTTGAATGTTCATGCCAGAGTGCGATTATCAACCTTTTTTTTTATATCAGTACTCAGACAGATGACGTGGCTGCGGTACACGTGTACACAGCGGTGTGCGGTGACTTTGACATGTTTTTATATAAAGCAATAGCATTAACCTCCATGAAATATTTTCAATAAACATTTGTCACTATCACATTATCAACAAATATTAGAATAAAAGGGCACAGTCTGAGTTAAAGCTAGGGTCATAGAATGGTTTTTGTCAACATAATGCTGATTTATAGGCACAATTATAAAGAAAGATACAATAAAAGTCACATGTGAAAGTTTCAGCTGAATACAGTGTCTACTTGCTCAGAAAACAGCAAAACCCTGTCATGGTATTTTCACAAGAACATCAAAGCCAACCCGCAAGGTGACAGCAGGTACCAATCTTATCTCTGGCCGCAGCAGTCGCGAACGGACACCAACCCTCAGAAATATGAAAAACGGTTCATGCGGGAATCGTTTGTCAAATTCAAAATGTTTTTGAGTGAAAAATTATCCAAACCATAATACTTCGATGGGAATACTTTCTCAAAATAGTTTAACAGCTGCAGTGCTTCTCACCCAAAAAGTGTTTATGGTCATTAATTTTTGGAGTATTTACCAATCAATGACTACCTTTAATGCAGCAGTGAGAGCCTCACTAGCAATTTTGTGCTTGCTCTATGCTGTTGTCTAGCCATAACCATAACCACAACTGACACAGAATTTTAAACAGCCTCCTGTTTTCATTCTCACAATAGCAACGGTACATTTTGTAGATAAATCCATACCAAATTAAAGAGGTATTATAGACAAATCAAGCAGTGAATCATTCTCTTTTGAAATGTTTCTGAGAGCCAAGTGGACTCATTTTTGATGATGAAATGAATGAACAGATGAGTGAGTCCTTTTAGATTCTGTATGCATGTCCATGTTTTAAGTAAGTGGTTGCCAAAAGGAGATAAATTGATAGGCAAATTGGCCCAGTTTCTTTTAAGAAAAAAATAGTGGCTTAACATGTTTTTTCTGCTAATCAACAAGAAACCAGTCACAAACAGTAAACATAACATGGTATTTTGGCTTGTAAACAGTTTCTACTGAGCAAGATTGTCCTGTGCTGAGCAATTTTTGTGTGCTTGACATGTATATGGTACTGGGCTCTGGTCTTGGTACCTTTAACTCTGAGGAAAATATTACACCATTTCTGACAATAAACAGCCTTGTTCTAAACAGAGATACTATAGTGGAGTGCAATTGCAGACCTGCAGCCCTCGTTCTATTACTTGTTCCACTCTGTACTCTCATCTGCCTGCTCAATCTAAGCCCCCACTAAAATACACTTAATCGAGCAGTACAATTGTAAAAGATTGGTTATCGACACATTCAATCTTCATTTCTTTCATGAGATGGTGACCTTAGATATATATATTTTCCTTTTTATGAAAGAACCAATACAATTGTGACCCATTTCTCGACCCAAATACATCCACAATTTTAAAAACAGAAACATCTCCAGCATCCATTCATCTACATCACATAGTTGTGACTTAATGTCTTTTTCTTTTTTCCCTTGAAACATATCCATAAATTTAATATACCACTTCCCAGACCTGAACACTTAAATTATTTATTGGAAATGAAGAAAAAAAAAGAAGGAAAAAAAAAGCAGCCATTGCATGACTGGGTATTAAGAATGAATTCCGGCTTAACCAGAGCTGACGTGCCTAATGCCTTGCACTGCTGTCACGGAAAATAAAAAAGGTCTCCAGGAAAGGAAGTCTTGAACCCATGGGCAACTCAAATGAATAATATATCTAATATCAACAGAACAGCTGGAAGTGAGACTACACCACACCAATCCAAATATTGTTTGCATTGCTCAGTAATAATAATGCTAATAATAACTGGGTTTGCAGACTGTCTAATTGCTGCGGGAAACAAGATTTGCTTGTGAATTACTTTCCCCAGCTGGTCAAGTGGCGTTTTTAATTAATTCCTCAACCTGTCTCAATGCCACTATTATGAACCAAACCATTTCAATCATATGTTTAATCAAACACATTTCTGCATCTACGCACCTGGGTGAGGAGAAGCTAATTATGGTTAAAAGTTTCTTGCCCAATGACACATGCAGCATGGCAAGCCAGGCCCTCTGCATTCTGATGACTCAGCCTCTAGAGATTCAGTCTAGAGCACTGGAGTTCACTTTTAACATTTTGCACCGTTAAAGAGAAGGAAACATTCAGTGACTCAAGCAACGTCATCCTGAACATGTAGTGTATCTGAACCATTATGTCAATTTCATACAAAACCTTCCAAAGAAATAACATTTTCAGTTCCTTAAAGTGCATAATTTTCCATTGTTTTTTCCTAAAATCCTGCAGAGAACTAAACAATGAGTTACAGGGTTGAGATTATGGACCCTGCTCCCAGAAAATGAGCATTAAAAAAAAACCTTTTCTTCAAGGAGGACTTGATCCTCTATAAACCTATTCCATTATTAGAATTACAAAGATTTGGTAGCTGGCCCAACTATTGGACATGGATACAATTCTAGAGCTACCGAACTGTCATTAAATTCATTTTGGGTTGAACAAAGAAAAATTGACAAGAGCGGGATTTGAACCTGCAACCTCACAATTAACGTGCCGGGGCTCTACCAACTGAGCTACATGTACATATGTATCTAGCCCTTGTAGTCTCCCTATTTAGTCAATATCTTTGTTCAGGGGACCCAGTCAGAAGCCAATTAACCTGTAACTGCCGGCTAACCAGGGATCACACCCAAGTTTATGACACAACCATTTAATTTAAAAAGCATTCTTTTTTAAAGATTATACATTTGCTTGTAACTCTGTGAAGTGCTTTTTTGCCAAGTTTTTCAGTTTCAGAATATCCTTCCTTTTAAGCTTGCTATAAAGGCCGAATGAACACTGTACACGTTGAACAAGATACTGCTGTCATTCCCAAAACAGCAGAGGTCTTAATAGTTTGCTTGACACCACCTCAAGGGCCATGTACATAAATAAAATGGTTATCGTACTTATAAATAACTTGTATTTTTAGTTGCGAAATAAAAATAAATTGTCTGTTTTAAAGGGGCACATTGGTTTCAAATCTCTCAAGATTTGTCTGTTTGGAATTGCTTGGTGCTCCTTAATCATTTTTAAGAGTAATTCATGCAATAAAGCATCAACATTGTTTTGTAATTAGTGCGCAGTGATTAGAAAAACGAAAATTTACCTCTGGAAATACAACCAGCAGAACGTACAGTCCGCCATTTTGTGGAGTAAAATTTGGTTCTACCAAATAACGGACCGTGTTTGATCATGAAATTACAATCTGTTCTATTCTAAAATATCTTGCCAACCATATTCATTTCATAACAAATGCTTTTTAAAACCTAAAGCACCCAATCAGAAGGCAGCGTTCCCCTTGAATCTCTGCCAAATATTCTCAATGGATTCTCAAGATATTTGGGTAGCTGTGGGCAACTTGTACTTTCATTTTGAACCACATTTCATTTCTGATTAGGGGAAATAAGATCACTTGGAATTTTTTAGAGGGGAAAACATGAAATTTTGGTTTGGTAGAAAACAATTAATTGCTTTAAAAAAGTAACTCGTATTCACTGTCCAATCATGCACAGGGCAAGGTCTGATCAACATTGCTTATTTTTCCAGTGGCCTCCCTGCTTCCAGCAGCAGGAGAGAAACAAGGTGAAGACAGACCTTGTAAGGATCTCTTGCACTTCTCAGCTGGATGACTTGCCCTTAAGTGATCATGTCCAAAGGGGGCCTACTGTTTCTTCCCATCATTGGCTACTCTCAAGATGTACATGTGTATCCAGAGGTGACTGTAGCTGGGCATACTCCACTTAAAGACATGGTATGTTCTGGTGATTGTCAGAAACTGAATTCTACAATCTTGTAGGGTATATGAAGTTGATGTTTGAGATGCTGTCATTTTGGTCAAATTTAGTAAAATCTTAATTGCTTCAGCAGAAACCCTGTTACAATAAAGTGTAACAATTAAAACTTGACTGAAATTATATGGCTTTATATTATGTGAAAAAAAAAAAGTTTAAATAAAGTGTACAATGAAGTTTTCGAACATGCCTACAAATTACCCAAATATGCAACAGTTAAAAGTTAAACACTGGTTACGATTAATTTTCTAGAAACTTCATTATCCAATTTGCATTAGTCCTTCACAGGTAATCTTTGAAAAAGGCTTATAAATTGAAAACTAAGTGGTTTGAATTAAAGTAATCCTTGAAAAGCTACACAATGTAATGCTGTACCAGCCCAATAAAAAAGTTTGGGACCTGAACATCAACCTTTTGTAAAAACTAAGTAAATAATTAACTGTAAAACCAATCCAAATACCAGCAGATATATCTTTGCATTGATGCTGAATTTATAACCGAATTTATACTGAATTTATAATGTGAATGTTCGACCTGAATTCATGTTTATTGCACTGAATCAACAAACATGAGAACAGACAGGGAGACAAAAACACTAAAATGTGACAAATTCTTGAACAAATCATTTAAGCATGTCAATTTGATACAGCTTTTTAGTGCATACACTTTTTACGATTGCAGCATATGGTAATAATTACCATTCTCAAAATGTTCAAGCTAGAGTGAAAAGCATTTTCATTTTAATTATTTCCCTCAAGACTATATTTTGACACTAAACTCATACATGAAGTATGATTTTTGCTTTTTTATATATCAGTTCTTTTATTGTTGCTAGCTTTACACATTTTGGGAATTCCCTTAAAAGCATGGAACGTACGTGAACCAACATAGACATGAAATAACAAATCTTTGAAAACTTAACCTCAATTGGACATCGGAGTTGCAAGAAAATAGTGAAAAAACCCTATCACTGTTTTAAACATCGGAGATTGAGATTCTCGAGATTGAAACTAGTTGTTTCACTCATCAAAAAAATACTACAGCACTTTAGGCTCAAATATTTCAAGGAAAGTGTTCTACCATGACCATCTTTTTACCCAGTTAATTTACATGTTTATTTGTGAATATTTATATTTATTAATCTTACCACTATTCTTCAAACCCTTCTAAACATCGGAGTTTGGGATTCTCGAGATTGAAACTAATTGTTACTCATTTCTCAAAAACTAGCGTTTCAGGCAAATATACTTCAAGGGCACTGTTGTACCATGACCTTCTTCACGCCATGTGACGTGGTCATCTGTGATTATTTATATTTTCAATCTTACCGATGTTCTGCAAACCCTTTAAAAATGGACTTTCCAATTATTGTAGAACATGAAGCTGCATGGGGGAGACCCCAACTGGTAAAAACATTACATGGTTGATATCATTCATGTTAACCAGTGTTGTATTACTATTTTTTATATGATATAAATAAAAAGAAAATTAAAATGGATATTACCTACTAATTAAAGAGGCAACTCCTTAAATTAATTATCAACAAGAATAAACATAAACTACCATACTTATTAACATAATACCGAATTCCAACTGCGGTTTCTTTCAACAGTTTGGAGCAACGATTTCTGACCTTTGACCTACTTGTAACTCAAGATATTGAAACTTAAGCCAGCCAGTGGTACATGATTACATGAATACCACTGCAATGGGCAGACATGACATTTGCTCATAAATATTCATGTGGTAAGTCTAGAGTCAGAGACAACCATACAATGAATACAGAAATTATGAGAAGCGTATCAAAAAGGCCATTTTAATAAAAAAGTCACTAAGGATATCTTCTTATGAGACATTCACACAAGGATCCTGTCAAAAGGAATGAAGTGAAGTAAAGACAAATAACTCCCATTATCAAAATATTGATTCTATACTCTGGACAGGTTGCCTTTGGGGATGAGGCCAGCTTTTACTGTATGGGATTAATTTAAATTTCCTGTTACCTTTCAACTTACTAGTTCCAGTACCTGGAACATTTCTGGCAACTTAAAAACATCTCAAGCTTCACCTAAATATTCACATCTGGTTCAAATTTCATAAAAGCCCTCAAGCAAGAAATATTGCTTTTAAAAACCAAAATGCGCTTGATAAGGAAAGTGACTCAGGTTGTCATACATTATGTTGGAGACTGTATGGCATTTATTCATAGCTGATGTTTTTTTGTTTTGTTTTTTTTGTTAAAGAGGGTGTCCAAGGTCCAATTCAGTTTTGTTGTGCACTCATTTTCCAATAGATAAAGTCCTTATGAAAGTTGGGGGGAATTACAAGTCTCTAACCTCACGTTGAAATGGCGTAAAATGTCATTTTATTTAGTTCTTCAAAGCGAAATTTGAAACATGACATCATTGGATATCAACAACAAATGGGTCTGTAATTTCCAAAGAGGAATACGTGCATCAGTCCAAAGGTCAAATTCAATGCCTTTTTGATTGAGTATCATTCAAACTTTGGAAAAATTTAGGAAAATGTATGTAAAAAGTGTACAGATTAATATATTTGAAATGTAACGTATTTGAATGTTTTAGGAAGCTGCAAAAATTCGTGCTGGAAGAGTATCGATTACCTTGGCATTTGACAACATTTTATCGCGAGGTTAGACACTTGTAATTTGCCCCCATTTTCATAAGGACTCTATCTATTGGAAAAATGAGTGCATCACAAAACTTAAATGGACCTTGAAGGCCCTACCAAAAAATAAATAAATAAATAAAATTAAGTTTACAGATTTGCTCATTGTCATAAGTTACAGAGTATAAAGATGTCATGGTGAGAAAACTTCCCTTGAATTATTTTTGCCTGAAATGCTGTAGTTTTTGAGGAAATTAGAAAACAATTAAGTTTTGGTCCTACAAGACTAAAACTTGATGTGAAAACATATAAGGTTTCCCCCACAGTTTTCACAATTATTCATTCATACAGGACAATTACCAATGCTGTGTGTGCTTTTAGAGCTGAGTAATGTTCTATAATCAACAGCTTTTTGAACTTTCCTTTAAAAAATGAGCAGCCTTTTGAAAATGAATCTACACACATGAATGTCTTTAAAGAGTCCAGACACGAACCAAGGTTAATTGATGAAGCAGCTATGTGGTCACATAATACACAGCAGACGGTGAGAGGCAGAACGTATTAATTCAAGGCCTTAATCATGCACAGGAGTCAACAATGAGCTAGACAGAGGGCACTCAGAGTAACGAGTAAATGATTCTAGATGAGACACTGTCAAAGGAAATGGAGCACCTTCAGTTTGAATGTGATCAACAATCTTGGTTAGTCAAACAGTGCAAAAATGTCTGTTCTTTTTTTTTAAGCTGCCTAAATTACATTCCCTCTAAAAGGTCGTTCTGGACAGACTTTAAAACGGGGTTACTGAGAACAACTGAAAATCCCAATGAGAATCCCAGCCTCCATTACATGCAGGGCAAGAAAATAAATCAGGGTAATTTGCAAGTTTTTCACCCAGAACTGTGTTCAGGAGTGAAAGAACAGTTTCAATTCAGGACGGTTGAATGGATGAAATGTTTAGGTGTCAACTGCTTACTTTTTACTTCCCCCC
>CM021526.1:24904125-24915202 GCA_010994315.2 Pisaster ochraceus | reverse complement strand
AATAATACCAAGGACACTTGACCCAAACTCTGGTACTCTGAACAGCAGATTGTCGGTGTGGGTTCGAGTCCCTGTCTTGACTCTTATGTTAACTATTTACATTGCCACGGTCCTTTGGATGGGGCGTAAAGCCCAAGGTCCCCTGTATTGTGTAATGTAAGAGAACCCAGTACACACATCGTTAAGAGAAGGGGTTCGCCCCGGTGTTTCTGGCATGGTTGGCAATTCCTTGTGTACGGCCGACCCCCTGTGTGACCCCTGTGAAGGAATGTCGGTATCCAATCAAGACAGGTTTTGTTTTAAAGCATTAAACATGGGGGTCCTTGATGTCAAATGACCGTCAATGATAACCTCACAGACCATTGCAAGTACCTTAACAATAGATGGCCAGTGTTCTCAACTAAACAATTATGATTGCCCACAGAAAGCTCAATCCCTCCATCTATATATTCATAATTCTCAATGTCATTTGAATGACATCACTAAAACAATTCACCGTTGGAAATTAGTCTTATGGGCGTGGCTTTAGTACAGCCAGACACAAAGCTAGGGTCAACACTTTTATGAATAGGTTTTCAAATTGCCATTCATCTTTCCTAGAAACGGAACTTTCAGAACTTCCATTGTACCTCTCCAAACTATGATAAAAAATATATAAGCAGGAAATATGCTATCAACTGAGAAGTCAACAAGTTACAAGGTAGCTTTCCATTTATTTATGTATATCACTGACACAAAATATACTATTATTATACACTTTTAAGTTTTAAGAATCTGCTATAAGTAACAAATACCCGTATAAAAATACTTTGGTAACTTATACAAATCTATAATCTTTACTAGCAAGTACTGCACATAACCAGAAGGCACAGCAATTAAACCTCTAACCACACAATCTTAAAGAATTTTCTTTGGCCTTGAGAAACACACTATGTCAAATGCCCACCATTCTTAAAAATTAGCTGTGTGTTTCCAAACTTTCAGAGAAGTTAAGACGCCATGAGCGAATGTTATCTATTCTTCTGAAATATTGTGTAAAATATCAAATATCAGTTTTTGGCAAACAAATATTCTAACCATACTGTTCTTTATTAAAATGGAGGAAAGGGTCAAAATACTTTGCTAAATATGTAGGCCAATCCAATTGACCAATTGCTTAACACTTTCTGCTTAGTAAAAATAAGCAGGACACCAGTCACACATAGTCCATGTGGAATAGATTTTTGACTGGTAACCTTATTCTGGTAAGCATAATTTCACTACTTCTTGTGTTTAAGCAGCTCTTACTGGACCCTGTAATCTGGCACTTCTTTCTGTAATAATTAAAATCAAATTTTACAAGCAATGCCTCTACTTCCCAATATTTACAAAATGAATCAATGACTGCAGGGTGATTAATCCCTGTTTTTAAATAATAATAATACTAATGAATTTATAGAGTACGTTTGCAAGCCTCAGAGTGCTTTACAGTATAAACAATGTAAAAGGAAGAAAACACAATAAACGTAAAATTAAAAATAAATGAGCAAATTTGAAGCATAAGTAGCCAGATCCTCAGCATCTGACTTTCACAGTCAAAGAGCAAATAGAATAATTGAAGAAATAAAAAGAAAACTCTAAACAAATAAATGTGTCTTGTTGACTAATGACTTAAACATATCTAAGGATCCTGCATCAGATTGACCAAGGTGATCTGTCATCGTAGATATTTGTGGAGGATCAAGTTGCAGGTACAAGATAGAGTTCATTTGAGGATCTACGAGGTCGTGATGGTTTAGCTTGGTACACAACCATACACAGCTTTGTAGGTAACTGTCAAGATTTTGTATTCTGGTCTTTGTCTCACCGTAAGCCAATGTAATGTTTGCAATGTTTGGACAAAAATTGTCAACGATTTTGTCATACACAATCCAATTAGTTTGGACAAAATCTGAAGGATTTGATAAACTTATTTGGTCTATCCAATTGAAAAGCTCGAATAGAAATTCAATTGTTTTACGATTATCACACACGATTCCTGCTTTTGGGAAAGCGCTCCTCTTTTCGACACGAAATCAAACAGGATTCAACCTGAAACATCACAATTTCATCGTACACAGGCGCTTCTCGATACAGAATCTGATCATTGTGAGGGCATTGAGACATTGCAAAATGTTAGTGAAAGGCCAGATCAACACCATTTTTACTAAAAATACATAAACCAAAGAGGAAGAAAGGCTAAAAGTATTTCCTATGGGTCTCTAGCAATCACTGGAGCTAGTTTGTGCGTTGTAAGTATGCAGATTGGCATCACTGGAAGCGTTTATATACCTGTTAGCATATTCACAGTCACCCAGCTATAGCAACATATAAATAATGCTTAAAAAGCAGCATATACTATGTCACCGACACACAGGGTACCAGCTACCTCACAAACCAGGTTAGATCCAAACACCGGGGAAGTACCCAAGATTTTACTGTCCGGGTCTGACTTGTCCATCAATCGATATCTGGAATAATGTACAAAATAGAAGTACAGAATAAAAACTCCAAAGCCAAGGGGATCTAATATGGACTGTCTACCCTGACTAAACCATGTTATATTTGTTCCACTGTACCTCATACTTCTCTAGTTGGTCACAATTGAGCTTGGAAAATTGAAAAATTTACGTGTGCCACCATCTGTTCATGTATATGTAGCAAATGATGTTCGCGTATGTAATATGCTACATCTGTAAATGTGTCAGTGACAGTTCAACGACCGCTTCATAAAGCGTACGCACTGTAGACTGTTACACATGCAATTATTGCTCGATATTGGGCATGGTGGTACCCCCCCCCCCTCTATTGTGTCTTCATTGAGTGCTTGAAATCTCAGGAATTCTCTGGAGGATTTTACTGTACAAGAGGAAAATACTGTTTTAAAGTATGGGAACATTGGGGGCAGGGTACCTTCTGACTGTCTATCAAGCACAGTATACATATGCGACAGTCTACTAGGCATACATATTTACCCTGAGCATGACCGTGCCCGTGTGACAATCATGTTATCCACACCATGCAAAGCTTCTCAAACATCACTAATTTATTTTTTCCTTGAAATAGTAAAGAGCAAATCAAAAGTCAAATCCAAGCTAGGGAAGTCAACTTTGGAAATCCAGAGTTTTCATTTAACCAGTTCACTTAGAAAGCACACATAAATGCGCAACACTTTTAGGCGAAATTATTTGGTTTTGTCAAAGGGGACACTATTAAAACTATTGGCTGACATTGATGAAAACTGTGAAAACTCACTCTTTGAGTGTTTTCAGTGGTTCATTATCTTCACTCATCACACCAGTCTCTGGGTCCACGGTTATCAACCTGCATCTGTTGGGAAAAGAACAATATTATTGGTATTATATAGAATCCAAATTATTGTAAAGACAATGGTTAAGACAATAAAGGTTGATGTAGGGGTTGAATAGACAGTTGGGCTTGCAAGCTGCATGAATATTCATGATGTGCGACGTGTGTATTATCCCCCTTGTCTCAAGCAACCACTGGGGTCAACGGAGTAGTAGTCAGAGTAGTAGTAAGAAAGAAGCCAAACTCTCTCTCCCTCATGAGGCTACCCAAGGAAAAACCAAGAAATCAGAGGAGGAGAAACATTACTGACAGAACTGTCTGAAACTAAGATTCTAATTTTAAGAGATAAGTTGAAATGAAGACAATTCTACCTTTTCGAAACCCCTGGATTTATAGATTGCAAGGAGCTTCTGCGAACATTTTCCTCAGAGCTAGACAAGTAGATCAATAAGCAGGATTTTGTTACATCTGAAGAAACTAAGCAATGGCTATTTCTATTTACCAGGCAGACATGAAAAAGTCTGAACTCAGTTGAAGTCTGAAATTTGCATATCTTTTAGTCAATCTTACCTTCCACATGCATGAGACCTACGCAATATCACCTCGTCGCCAATCTTCACATACTTCCATTTATCCTGTTTAAACATATTTAACAAAACAGACAAGAAATGAAGAATGAAGCCACAATAACAATTCTGAAATTGTGAGTTGCCGGTCAAGTTGCTGTCTTCCTTTTCTACTAAGATACTTTTTCCTTCACTTAAAAATAAATTTTGAACTAAATCATATGATATGTATTATTGGAATCACACTGAAAATTTACAAACTGTTGATTATACATGTAGCCCTCTATCTAAAATAAAATGCTTTTCTAACAGACAGATAGACAGAATGAGCCCCCCTTTTTTCAGAGAGGTGCAAGAGGTTCAAAATTTGTCTGGAATTGTATTTTTACCTCATCAAAGGCAGCAGCTCCTGAAACCACAAGGTTGGGCCTGAATCTTCTCATGGTTGTTGGTTTCTCCAGGTGTGAGTTGAGGTCATCCATTGAGGCTTCTGTGAGCATCATGATTGGACCAAAGTCACTATAGCCGCACTGAAAAGGAAATACAAATAACAAAATGAGACTTGAGAGGCAAGTGTAACACAAACCCGATTAAGTGAGAATAACAAATAATTATAATTTATTTGGTCCTTTTAAACATTGTATCAAAGCGGTTTTTTGGGGGGGGATTGATTTACAAGACTGATCATTGTGAGACACATTGTTCATGATTACCATAACCTTACGATACAGATACGTTTCTCAGATTGTGTATTCCAATTATGAATTATTATTTCTGCGTGGACATAAGACGCTACCACCTTTTGAAATGAAATTTTCATAGGTTAGTTTTATTGTTTATATATCTACATTTATATAGTATTAAAGCAATTGAACGGTTCCAAAAACCAAAGGTATACTTTGCCTTTATGCGTAGGCTACGAACAGAGGTAAACACAGAAAAACATGCAAATTTTCCACGCTTACCACTTTCTCATTGGACTTGAACTTTTGTCCCCAACTAGAGTCCTGCGCCAGTATTCTCTCCTTGGTGATAGTTTCTTTGAAATAGATAAGTTTGCAACCACCAGGTATCTGAAGGAAGTTACTTATCCAGTCTGCCACTTCTTGTCCACAGTATAATCCAGCAGAATCCAGTCCCCATAATCTACAGAGTTGATTCACAATCAAGGATAAAGGCAGAGTTGAAAATTTAGGGGTGGTTTTTGTTGGGCTCGGATTCGTTTCAGCTTTTCATATATTTCCAACGAGTAACTCCAAATGGTCAAATTAAGAGACAGAAAGAGAGAGATGAACCTGAAACATGATGCATTAAACTCATGTGAACTCTGGTTTGACCTATTTGAAGTGTATTGTGAACAGGAACTTGGTAAGAGCTTGGCCTGAAACACATTACAGTCTTTGCAGCACTACTCCCAGCTGGACTGTCAGTCATATGGAAGGCCAGGATCTCTACAAAGTTTTCCCCTTGAAACTAGAATCTTAGAAGTCTAGCCATTGCAGGAAGGTGTAATCCATTCAAACAACCAAATTGCATACGGTTGGGAATTAAGTGAACATAAAGGGAACTGCAGCCTATCTAGAATGATACCACCATAAGACTTAGGCCTAAAAAAACAAAAATGTTATGTTGGCTTACAGGCCAGAAAAAATAGGATAGATAAGTAGGTTTTTTAAAATATTTTTTTCATTTTTTTAAAAATCCCAGCAATGAAAATGACGTTTTAATGACACTGTTTAAGCCTGCGCAATTTTCTGCATGTTGATTGTGCAAGACATTGTGCACTCCAAAGTTGTACGCGCACTATCGTTATACAATTGAAGAGAAACAGTCAGAAATGGTTTAAACAAATTAAAAAACGAATTTTCATACATTTTAATTATTATTTTTCTTCCCTAAAAAAAAAAGAGTAAACACCCAGGGTCGGCCGTATTTTTAGGGTCAGTCGGGTTACGCCAACAAAACAATTTTTTGGGGGGCCTTAGTAACATACTATTAAATTAAATCATATGAATTCTAAAAACCAGCTCACTTGATTCCATTAGCTGAAGCCCAGTTCATACTTCACAGCGAGCACACAAAAGTGAATGCAAAATACATGATGCAAACAATCAGAACAGGCTGTTTTTTAATCATGACACAAGAAAACTTGCTTTACTTTTGGAATTCCCATAAAGTATGCACTGGAGTTGAGTCGACCGTGAGTCAATTATGGGTAGGAATTTCACTTGAAGACAACTTCACTGAAAGTATGGCCTGGATTTGATGAGCCTGAAGAATTTTGTGATACAACTTAATTAGTGACTGCTACCCACCTAAAATCAAAGACTGGGTTCTTTGAGCTTGTAATGTCTGCAAGACTGACGTTCAATGACTCCATTCCCGGTGCTTCAAGAATGAACCTTTCACCATCTTCAGATAGACGAGGCTGAAGTAGAGCTAGAGATGGTTCAGTCCTCATACTAATGAATCTGTTCTCCGCACTCAGTATGGCAAAATGCCTGGGAAAAGTTAAACACATCACAATTAATACTGGACCGCAGGCCCAAGTCCAGTGATTTTAGAGTTGGGCCAGTAAACTCAAGACCAGACAAGTCCAGCAGTAATGTCTTTTCCGGTTAAATAATAATAACTTACTGTAAATTATCCTTCAGTTCTGTCAAGTACATGTAAGTATAGCCTACTTGCCTACAGTACAAATTAGAGAATCTTCTCTTAGTGCTTGATCGAATAAAAACAGTTAAACCATGTAGTTTTTCCTTTCCATTTTGATTGTGGTCCAGTAGATATTTTGAACTGTACAAGCTCTGTGGTTTTGTGAATTTTTACCCAGAATTCGAGCCCTGACATTGAAAATACATTCATAAGGAGATTGTAATTTTTTCTGAGTGCTTATCTCGGGCATGGTAAACCAAAAATAATATTCTTTATCCCAGATGCAAACTATAACATTTATTTGTTTTTAAATAAATGTATTTGTTTCGATAAGTTCAAGAAATTCTTAAAAATTATTCATAAATACCCCAGACAGTTTCGCTATTCCTATTGGTGGAGAGTATGTCATGTGGGGGTGTTTAAACAGATGATAAAGCACGACCAGGAGTGTTAATAACCGGCTGGCTTCGCGTGTTGGGCGCACAAGCTCCCGGTACGCCAATTTAATTACGCGGAACACAATATATAGCTATTAGTAGCAGCGCGTTATCTATTTTTACACGCGTGTACACACAACCCAACGCGCACCAAACATAACTTTTAAAAGTTTTTGAAAATGTACAAATAATGTACAGATTGTCACAGATTGTCTATAATTTTTTTTTGCTTTTAACAAAATGGCATTTATGAATAGGAATAAAAGAGTAGTGACTCGTTTTTAAACAGCCGTTTAAAACCTTGCAGGGTCGTGGTCGTGCGACACGGCCACGACCCTGTCGTCGCCACTCTTTTATTCCCTTAATTATTTATGAAATGCAATCCCTCTATACCTGTCTATCAGCCCACTGCTGCTCAGGTTCTCCGCAGTACACTCTGCTCTGGTCACTTCATGACCCCTGCATGACTTGATAGGATGAATGAAGATGGTGCTCAGCTTCCCAACAGGTTTAAACACCAGATTAGATAGGGTTGTCTTTCTGTACCACCACCAGGCAGCACCAGAGGCGACTCCGGCCGTTGCAAGCACAGCAGCACCTGCTACTAACACCTGCTGCTGCTGTTGGCTGAGATTGAGGACATCAAATATCTGCAGCAAGATACAAGGAAGAATTTATAAATTAGACAATCGCAGAAGTTGTTTGTCAATAAATAAGTACCATGCCTAAAAATGACTACATAAAGTTGTATTGGTAATCATGAACAATGTGTCTTAATATGATCAGTCTTGTAAATAATATCCCCCCCACGAAAAAAACAAACCCAAACAAACTCCCCCCCCCCCAAAGCATGCAAAAAAAGACATTCAAATGTAAACTTGAATGAACAAAAATATACCTTATAGAGAACACTCTCCAAAAATAATGATGCTGTCATACTAGAGTAAACTTTGTCATTTTATAAACCTTAGGAACAATTTCCAGATTCCCTTTGATATTGGCTCCGGACCAATGATGTTTTTCCACTTCAGATCAGACAATGAGGCAACCTCCATGATCCATTCTGCATGACTTTCTAAAATATTTACACTTTTTTATTGAGTGTTGGACTTTTTCTTCTTTTAAAAATTTCTCTCAAGGAGAGAGTAAAAACATTCGAGGGTCTCAGTGCTATACGTTTGGTAATCACTCTTAAAATTAATGGCAATAAAAACTTACTTGGTTTTGAAAGAAGTGCAGCACTTTTTGTAATAAAGCATTTTGAGAATCATTTCACTTTGAAGTAATGTGGTTATGGAAAAAGATCAGTTTTTAGCCCCAAAAATTTGAATCTGAGAAACGTTACTGACAGTGACATTGATATTGGCCGGGCGAGGGTGCTTGGTGGGTTGGCCCAGGGTAGCCACATTAAATAAGTAGTGCCAATACGACTCCCTCCTCTTCTTCAAGAAGCGGAGGGAGTCCTACAATACATATTGACACTATTTATGGGGCTTTATATCCTTTTTCTTTTTTATAACTCTGATCCTTGCTCTTTGCTCGGTCGGTTATGTTTGGAACAAATTTATTACTCAGCAGTAGGCCTATCCATACTGTAGGCCTATGGATGTTTGTTAGCCCCACAATTGTGTGGCTAAGGTCAAGGAACCTGAAACCTTGGCCACACAAGTGGGGCTATATGGAATCGGATGTAGACCTGGTACTACTACTACTGTGGCATGCTTGGTGTCCTCCTATGATTCCTATCTCCGGTTTAATATCACTAATACTAGTAGTAGTAATCCCAGTATCATTTATCAATATCAAGTACATGTCAGACATGTCAGATGGTCAGACGTACTTACCTTCATCATTGTTGTAAATCAAAAGATGCTCTATTGAGTATTGTCTATGCAATTACCAACAATCTAAATCCACTCAGCTGAGTCCACCACTGCTTCGACACTATCCACTGCCAGTCCCAGTGCTACTGCTAGGTGCTAGCGCTAGGTTCGTTCCGATATCGTGGCCGGATACGATAGCGGAACATTGATTAGTTTTATTTTAGTAATAGTAGTGCTACGATATCACCCGGCCCTCTGGCTGACCTTGGGACACTGCTGCACACACGGGGGGACGTTTGTGTACAACATACAGCTAGACTGACGTGACGGCCCGCCGGCGGGCGCGGGCAGGGCCGCGGCTGTGAGCAACTTGACACATGCTTGAGGGCGCACACGGTTATTTTAGTGGAATACTGCTGGAGAGACGGTTTGCGTGAAGCTAGCGCGATGCACCGTGGAAGAGGAGTATGTTTTTAGCAAAAGCTAGACCAGCATGCACCTAGCCTAATTCCACGGCTCACGCGCGCCAAAAAGGTACTAATTTTCGAAGTAGAGTGATGGTCGTATAAATTCAAAAACGAGCGCGCGGTACACAGATGCATTTTAACCGGGATATCTATGGTGTAGCGACACAATCAACAAATTCCTTTTACTGAGATTATCTACTTTTTATACACCACTCTGTGAACAGTGTGAGGCCTATAGGGATATCCTGTCAAAAATTGAATGTAAACCAGGTTGACCTGTCTTTGTGTCGGACTTGGGTTCTGCAAATCTGCTCTCAGTGCTGTCGAAAACTTGCCAAAAGATCAGCAAAAAAGCAACAACAAAAATTTCATATCCGACTACCACATTAAAATATTATCTCATGTGGTTAAATAGAAGTAGAAGCAGATGCGATGAAAGGATTGGGACACGACGAAGTTGTGGCATACCCAGGGGCAGTTATTTCGCTGGTGCTCTGGATAATGATAAAACGCAAGGACGGGACCGAAACGAGGAATAGCCTTAATTGTTAGAAGTGTTTAACTGAGAAAATAACAGCAACCGAAAAAGTCTCTAAAAGGGGGTTGAGTCGGGGGGGGGGCATATCCCCACCGTGGGCGTGATGTGGCCGACGAAACCATAAAGTATTGTTACTAATGTCATAGGCCTACATTATATTTTGGGTCTCAGTAATTGAACTCCAAATGGCACGCATCTTTTATTTTATTTGTAAAACTTTATTTGAGTTTATTTATTTCATATTGAACAATAGACCTTATGCACATGACGTCATTTCAGTAGGGCGCCCTCGCCTAGAGGTCAAAAGGAGGTTCAGCCAATCATGTGCGCCGCGCGTACAAATCTGTTCGTTTTGATTGTTTCGTCACCGTTTTACCTCTAAGATGGCGGCTGGATGACGTCAATGCATAAGGTCTATAATACTGCCCTAAAAATCAAGCTAATAGGATTGCAGAAAATGAGCTCACTCAAGATTTAACAGCAAAGAAAATTAAAAAATATAAACATTTAAATTAAAATGAAAAATAGTTCAAACGTCAATAGTGTAAATAAAATAAATGTTGACAATGTGATATGAAGCTGTCAAAGGGTATTCACTGTGCCGGACCTGTTGATGTAAGATAGGCTAATCACGTCTGCGAGTGAAGAATTAGATATAATCATTATTGTAGAAATTCCTGCATAATCAACGGGAAAACAGCAAACGATTCTGAATAACAGAGAATCAGAGGGAGCGATAACGTACAAAAGCATATACCATGCAGCCAAACTGAATGTGTAAAATTTAACCCACGTAGGGGCCTACAGTTACTAGAAACATAAATAGTGCAAACAATGTATCTCTCAGGGGTCTGACAGACTTATGGAACCAGAAAAAACCCAAGTATACACATAGAGTTATATATAGGAACTAGAGAGCGCACTAGCCTTGGTACGCGGCCCGACAAGGGCAGCGCGGCGGCCATTTCTTAAGTAGTCAAAAAAACGTCTAAACTATTTGTGCGTGTTGCAACAGAGCAATGGTTAACAATGAGAGAGTTTACTATGAAATGTATGAATGCCAGTGAAGACCGTTTATATAGTACTAAATAATCCCCGAATAAATATAATATTTTAGAATCTTATTCCTTCACTTTGGACAATAAATCGTGATCGTGGCATCATGTGTGTTCATCCTCTATTGAAACAAATAACCCAAACCCCACGAAACAAATTTAATACAGCCGCTATTTTTTAGACCGCATAATGTGTATTTAGCAAGCAC
>CM021526.1:24886220-24896890 GCA_010994315.2 Pisaster ochraceus | reverse complement strand
CGAGCTTAGATGGCGTTTTCCTCCTGTACCACCACCAGGCAGCACCACATGCGACTCCAGCCGTAGCAAGCACGGCAGCACCTGCTACTAACACCTGCTGCTGCTTGGTCAGGCCTTCGTATGTCTCGCGAAGTATTTTAGCCATATTTCGACAGTTTGTTCATACAATCCTTGTTGTTTTGTAAGACTGATAAGGTAAAAAGAACGCGAAGCGGACCAGCGTATGGTTAAATATTGCCCGTGTGATTCCTTTATTACATCATGTGATAGCCCCAGATGAATTATAGCCAGTGGGTGGTCAAAGGGCAGAGATAGTGCACTGTCACACTTTGAGTGTAGTGAGGTACATGTATATAAAGGCATCATCAGTAACACTAGAGATCAGACAGCGTGAGTCACAAATGGCAGCAGTTTTCACTCAAAAAGAAGTTAACACTAGCATCTGATCTCATATTGTAATAACAAAACAACGAATGAAGGAAATATCAGAACATGATGATCATAGCCAGTCTACGTGGTTTATGTCTCAACTATTTGTAGTCATTCAACCATAACGAATAAGCCATTCTTGAGCACAAACATAATAGGTCAAAGTTGACTTCTTACCTACTGAAGTTTACTATGGTTTTATGCACAAACTAACTGACTCATAAAACACTGGTTGCCTGCTTACATAAGGCCCCAATGTCAGATCAGTGTAGGTGTAGGTCTAGTGTCTAAATTTCCATTTTGAGCACGTTATCACACAAAATTGTCCCTTTAAAACGCCACTATAAACAGATCAGGACTAGTAATTGCAGGTAGGCCCGTAACCGGAAAATATTTGTTTGTGGGCGAATATGATTTCTTTATCTTTTTTAATTATTTATTTTATTTATTTAGGCCTATTGATTTGTTTTATTTTATTTCATTTTTTTTTTTTTTGGGGGGGGGCGAGGCGAACTATATGACAGAAAATGTACATCGGCGCGTTAGCGCCGTCCGTCGCGCAGCGTTTTTTCTCCTTCTTTTTTGATTTTGGGAACTTTTTTTTGGGGGGGGGGCTAGACTGATTGCGGCTCATTTTCATGCCTCAAGCCAAAGCAGTTTTTGCGCATGATGGGTGTTCCAAAAGGTTGTTCCTTTGCACGTCACTAAATTACGAATATAAGTCGACTAAACTGTGCTTTTAGGCTTTCCGGTCAACTCGTCCGAGTCAACTTGCAATTTCAAAAAAATATTGAATTTAACATTTTAAAAGTGTGGATACGCATTGATTTCTGAGAAAAGAAGATAATTCTATCATCATTAGGCTTGCAGCACAGGGATCACGTTCCCGCCCAAGAAAGAACGGTGTTTTTCTTGTGCGCGGCGGATGAGGGCGGGGCGTTGCCCGCATCTTTTCACCCTTCTTTTTCTACCGCGGTTATACTTAAACATTTTCCTTTTGGCAGTACATGGAAGTGATTTGCACCCCACTTGACTTTTATTACGCCGCATCTGCGCTCAGAGAATCATGCGTTTTCAACCATCGTTTCAGATATAGGCCCACATGATCAAACTGTATGATTACAAATGCAGCCACTTGACCAAACTTTAAGTTTCACAGCTCCTTGTTCAACTTTAGTTTCACTTAGGATTGATGAGTGAAACTTATAGGTTGAAGCCGTACCGGGCTATTTATATGCAATGGAGGAAGAAAGGCATTTGTATACCCCCCTTCAACTTGTTTGTCCTTGAGTGTCCTTGTTTGTCCTTGTTTGTCCTACACACATGCATTAGCTCCATATGCACAGTCCCAGGGACTCCCAGTTGTATAGTAAAACAGATCGGAGTGAGGAGGCCACTTCTCCATCCATTAATGGATGGAGTGAGTGGCCTGTTAATTACTGTATACTTCGAGCATAGCGGTATTGAACGTGTTCAATGTTCATTCAAAGCCACTGTAGTGAAACTTTAACAATTTGTAATCGGGTTGCATTTCCTAAATGGGTAGAGTAAAACCCTGACGCTCATTTGTACAAAACACGTTTGGTTTTGGGCATAAACGAGAAACTGAATCGCAGGGTACCATGCTTGGCATTCTTGAAGCTTGTATCCTGTAGTAACAAAAAAGCATTGAAATTACCGAACACTTAAAACTCGCGGCAAAGCTGAATGAGATTGAGTCTAACTTCACTTTTCTCTTGACAGAAACGACTTTTAAGTTTAACCATGAGTGAAGGTATGTTTTTAGTGATATTTTTGCTGAACACGCACACAAATATTGCAAAATAAATTGATACTGTGGTGATCATTTGAATGAGAAATTATGGAAACAGTCGAGGCGAAATTAAAATGACATAAAACTAATTGAATGGGCTATATTTAAATTGAATTAAGAAAGAACGAAAGGAAAAGAACCACACACAAATACAATGCAGAGGCCACTTTCTTTATAAAACAATCATGCTTCAGTTTTTCCTTTTTTGTTGTTAATAAAAAGTCCATGCGAAATTAAACCTTAGAATTAGAAATAGCAGTTGGTTTACTTCTATGATGTTCTGTTTACTGTAGTACTTATACTATTACTAGTTACTGTGTTATGATCTTTTATTAAATACTGTACAGCAGTTGAGCAGACACCCCAACCTATGGATCCAAACATGGGATTGAACATAGAAAATGCTGTAAGTATTGCAACACAATGGAACCACTACCTGACTAGTACTAAAAATGTTAACAATTACTATGTTATTGCCTGGAATTGGTATTTACTATTTGATACTTACTGTTTATTAATATTTGGTGAGCTAAATTTGTTATTATCTCTTTACAGACTCTAACTGGTGTTGAGTTGATATATAGAAAGAAACATCAAGAGATTTGTTTCCAGAGAAAAATGTTTTATTGATTGTGTACATGTAGTGCTTGCTTTGTATCTAGATCTGTTCAGTAATGCATTTTTGTATTAATTTTGCCAGATGGCTAAATTTGGGGCCAACTTGACTGAAATAATCAAGATTTACAAACTAGTAATTATTCATTCTTAATGTTGACCTCTCACTGCAGCCTCCAAAAGCAGAATCACCTCACGCTGAGCATGGACTCACTGATAACATACAGAAGATCATCACTCAAGAGAAAGAAGAAGTTGAGAAGACGAAAGTTGACTTGGAGTCCCTGACCACGAGAGCCTACTTAGATCACACGGTGGTACCGATCCTGCTGCAAGGGATGTCAGCACTGGCCAAAGAGAGGTACTAATAAGGGGTATAATTAGTTGTGATAATCGTAGCCCGCGATCCAACGGTTACATACCAGAGGGCTACGACAAACCATAGGTTATTATTTTGTACATTCAAAATATTGAAGAAAACAAATCAACAAAATTTGCAAAATTTAAACTTTTGGTCAATTGTAGTATTTTTAGATCTAAAGGAACAAAACCAAAGGCTATGATTATCACCAAACCCATTCTCTGGTGTCGTAGTTTGAAATGACCTTAACAATCCAGTGAGACCAGATTGTTAGTGATCATCACAACAACTGGTGTTGTGTTAGTGTCATTCATTACTTCAACAGCCAAACTATCACCCAGATGATTAGATGATGCTTCAAGAGATGAGGTCAAGCATACTATTCTAACCTTACAATGTAATCCATACATTTTGCATGTTCGGGTGTTGAATAATTATTTTATGGAGTTTCTATCATATTTGGAAAGGCTTATTTGGTTTTCCACTGAAGAAAAAAAAAGAAAATATACTTATTGAATAGTACTTCAAATAAGTGATAATTAGTTGAAATTTTTCAATTTCTAACTATTTTGTGTCTGGTTTTATTATCCACAGACCTCCCAATCCGATCGAGTACCTGGCCAGCTATCTCCTGAAGAATAAAGACCAGTTTGAGGGTAGCAGCTAAAACATGAAATGGCCGTCAAATAATACCACTGGATTTACCTCTCAGTAGAGGGGGAAAAGTTGCCCTTTTGTGATGTCAACGTGGTATGCTGAGAACATCAGAAACCTGCACTATCCATTTGAACATTTCATGCCTTGGATTGTGAATTTATGTTTGTCCGGGAAAAAAATACAAAAAACTTACAAACAATAGAGATATAGAACCAGGGCCCAATTTAATAGAGCTGCCTTTAAAGTAGATAATATTGCTTAACAATTTTCTGCTTAGCAGCAATGAGCAGGATACCAATCACAAATTGTACATGGGACATGGTATTTTGACTGTTATCTTGTTCTGGTAAGCATAATTTTATTGTGCTTAGCTACTTTTTGTGCTTGAGTAGCTCTATGAAATTGGGCTCACGGCCCAATAGACAACAATCGACGACCAGAGTCACGTAACTCACAGTGGGTCTACAATGTAAACAAACCAAGCAGTCATGCCCAGTGTGCATGGTCAAGCAATGTCTTCTGCACCTACGACAGGACACTCGGAAGCAGCCATGCTTTTCCACGCACACTGTGCCTTGCTTGCTTGGTTTTTTTACATTGTGTACCCCTTATGAAACATGTGACTCCGGTCGCCAGTTGTGTCTATTACATGGAGCTGTTTAAGCAGGAGATGTTGCTTTGAAACCAATATTTGCAGGAAACCAGTCGCAAATGGTACATGTGATGTGGCATTTTGGCTGTAACCTTACTCTGGTTAGCAAAATTACTTGTGCTTAAGCAGCTCTATGAAATTGGGAGAATGTTGAACTTGATCACCATCTGTGTCTGCTGTGAAGGCCCTCCTTCAACTTGGGGATGGAGTTTCAATACCATGCGACATGTGTATAGCATAATTTCTAGACAAATCCACTGTGGATGTCCTGTACCAGTGTTTTCCGCCATTTTTTGAAGCGAGTTAAAACCCTGCACAAAACCTTGAACGTCACTCTTGAGGGGGCACAGCAATTTTCCTCAGGTTACGGGCACTTATACGTATGAGGGAAATATAAATTTGTATTGGATCTTTGCGATAGGCACCACGGTAATGGTGGGTGTGTGAGTTAATTTAAGGCCTACCTGCATATGTGTAGGCGATTGTAAAAGCGTCCCTGTAGTGGTGACAAGACAAGAGTACAGGACATTTGAAATTGAACGAAAGTTGATTTGGTCTATAGGTTGAACCAATGGGAATGCTGAAATTTGCCATACAGCCAAAGTATACAGTTGCCTCACAGTTGATTCACAAGGATATTTACACACACTGCCTTCTCCAGGCTCTGTTTCTATGGCAGTAGTTTATCCAATTTTACCTTGGTTGTCTCGGTTATTATAAACCAATTTTGTATAATAGGACATTCGACAAATGGTACATCATCGTTTGGATGAGTAAATTCGTCTTTCTCTCAAGAAAATTGTCATAAAAAAAACAAACCCATCTGAGATGAGTGACTGTCAAGTGTTTTTCCTTGTTATACATTTCTTATTAATTTAAAATCAACTAATTAGGGGATTGTAAGTAGAGCAATAGACATATTCATTTGTACAGAAATCAATTTTGGTTATTTCTTGGCACCAGCTGACATGATAAATCCAAGCTGGGCCACAATAATGGTTCAACTTCATTCTGTTGGTCGTGAATGGTTAAAATAATAAATCTTGCATAAGGGTTATTGTGCTTTTTTACTGTACATATTTTCACTGACTGACAATAATAATGGCATATAAATGGTTGGGTTCATTAGTTTTGTGGGATGATTGAAAAATATCAGAAAGTAGACTACATGTATTTACCTCTTGCACCACCGTCCCATGCGGCCACTGCTGTGCCAACGCTAGCCATTTAGGGGTCAAATTGCATGTAAAATTTAAGGAAGCGTGTAAATGCTGCTTCGCATAAAATGCGAACTACACTGAATTTAAAGCACGTGGGGACATTGACTCCTAAATGGCGCTAACAAAGATTGTTATGATGACGACGTCGGGTGAATTTGGTAAATGTCTGAGCCTTTCCATTCTGTAGGACTTTTAAGAAAGTTATTTGAAATATAATGGCTGGTTTTTATGTAATGTTGCCATGCATGTTCTGAAAAGCATTGTCTGAACTGGTTCAATGAAATAAACATATTGTCAGTCTATGAGGAATATTTCAAATTCTTTGGGTTGTAAAAGTTTTGTTTTTTAATACATGAACAAATATTCCATGGAATTGATACTGAAGAGACTGAATTAAAAAGGAGGGTGTACTTTTGGTAATTACTCCAGGGAAATATTTCAGTCTTAAGTACTGTCAAAGTTAAGAACATGACATTTCAAGACCCCACACATCTCTGTTGTGTATTTGATTCCTGCAATCATAAGCTGATAGGTACACAAACAAATCGCTGAAAAAATGTGTCCCCCCACTAGAACATGACCACTTGAGTTTTCACAGGACGGTCAGATGGCATGTTCATTGAAACTAGAGGAGGGAAAGGAATTGATTTTCCCACAACCATCCATGCAGCAATCCTTTAAATTGAGATTGTTAACTGAGACTAGAAAAAATGTAATTTTGGAAGAGAAAGTGTGATTTTTGAAGGAAAAAAACCACCAAACGCACAAAACAAGAGTAAATCTCAGATTCAGTTTTTTTTTTTTCCCGTAAGAATAAAGGACCAGGTGTACATGATTAAACTCACACTTTCATTGCTTGTTCTACCAGCCATACAATGGCATTGTTATGTACATGTACATGTACATCCAATATTTATTGTCGACAATAAAAAAAAACACCAAGCAGTTCCAACTTGTACCTAGGGCACACATACAATTTTAAGGCGCATAAACTTTCATTTTATCGTACCGTAAAAGAAAACTTAAAACACTAATTCTATATTCAAATAAAAGTTTATATGCCTGAATAAGTTTAAATGGAGCCATGGTCCTGAGAGCAGTAGTCTTGTGTGGAGCAGCAGTCTTCTGAGAGTATAGTTTCGAGAGAACCCTTAATGCTATCACCGTGACAAACGTTTAACGACTTGTCCACTTGTCTAGCATAAGTTGGGAAAAAATGGACTGATGGAAAATATTGCAATGAGATGCAAGAGCTGTGAAATGTTACCTTAAATAAACAAACAAAATGGGGCCCCGAAACTACCTTGAATCTTCGGCTACAACCGTGTTGAAATCTTCCTTAAATAAATACACAGAAATACGAGCGGGTTGGTTTGGGACCAACAGAAAACAGAAAGATCTCTTAACTTCCCAGCTCGTCTTAAGGAATCGACTGTAGATTTAGTAATACTTCTCCAAAGTCAAGATGTGACTTATTGTTGCATGAGTTACTTACACTGTTTTGGTTATTATTCTGTATACAAAAATGTATACTTTATATTCCCATATACTGCCAACATTAGTGCTAGATAGCTCAGTTGGTAGACATGGTAGAGCGCCGGCACATTAAGCCGGAGGTCACAGCTTCAAGTTCCGCTCTAGTCAATTTATCTTTTTCAAGCCAAAACAGTTTTTATTCATTACACACAAGTGAATTCTTAGTTATAATGTGCCAGGCATGCCAGACCAAGCAATCATTCCTCATTTAAAAAGTGAAACATGCTCTTGTCAGCGTACCAAATTGTTTTTGTTGTAAGCTCCAATTTCTCACAACAACATATACATGTAATTTGGCCCCGAAAGACTACTGATTTTTGACTGGGATGGTTTAGCACCAAGTCATGTGAGCATCTCGGCTACAAAAATACAATATTCCTCAGATTGATGGAGAAGAAGTTAAAACACCAAAAGTAAGAAGTTTGAGGTCAACAGGGCGCCTTATTGATCAGCATCGAGGATAAAACTATGTCCTGTCAAGCAGTCAAGATCCATCACAGACTGCATAAAATATACAAAATGATAGTTCTGTATCACAAACAATTCATGAAAGTCTGCCACGGCTATGTCAAAAGAGACATATTCTATTCGAAAAAAGTTCATTGGAGTACTTGACGATATAAAAGATGTCGCTCTTTATGTGAGAATATTGCCTTGCAACATTTAAAACAAGTTCCCAGCTTCAAATTTTACTTCTTAAGTCTTGTGCTTTTCCTAGTTCCAGGAGCTGGTGCCGGTGATTGTAATTTCTTGGCGCCCCTACCACGTCCACGCCCACCCCTCCCTCGTCCCCTTCCACTCTGTGCCTGCATCTCGCTCGGAGTTCCATCTTCAGTACCCATGCTCTCAGAGTCAGCTGCTAGTAATACATCAGACGACTGACCTTCATCCATTTCTTCTTCTTTGTCATCTTCCTCATCTCCACCTTCTGAAGCTTGCTCTTCATCCCCCACAACCGTTGGTTCGTTCCCTTCTTGAATTTCTAGCTGCAAGTTCTCCTTCTCTTTGACTGCCTCTAACTCTTCTTTCTTCCGTTCTTGCTCTGCTTGGTCTGCTTTTTCTTTCTTCTTTAATTCCTCTTGTTTTTTTCTTTCCTCCTCTTGTTTCCTCAACTCATCTGCTCGTTTATTTTCCTCATCTGCTCGTTTATTTTCCTCCTCTGCCTTCTTCATTTGCTCCTCTTTTTGTCTCTGTTCTTCTTTCTCCTTATTCAAAGCTTCTTCCCGTTTCTTTTCTTCCAGTTTCTTTGCTTCATCTTCTTTCCTTTTCTTTTCAAGCTCTGCCTGTGCTGCCTTACGCTGTTCTTCTAGTTTCTTAGCCTTTTCCTGCTCCATCTGGTTTTTCCTTTCCTTCTCTTCCTGAGCAGCCTTTATTGCTGCTTCTCTCTGCTCCCGCTTCTTTTTTACCTCCTCAGCAGCTCTCTGTCCTGCCTCTCTAGCAGCCTTCAGGTTTGCTTCTTGCTCGAGCTTCTGCTTCTCTTTCCACTCCTTGGCAAATTTTGCCGCCTCGTCCCTTCTCTTCTGTTCTTCAGCCTCTTTCTTTGCTTTGGCTTCCAATGCTACTTTCTCAGCAGCCTTAACAGCGACCTCCTTCTGTGCTCTCATTTTCTCAGCTCTTTCCTTGGCGGCTTTCTCAGCCTCTTCCTTTTTAAGTTTCTCCTGCTTCAACCTCTCTTCTTTCAGCTTCACTTGGTAAAGTCGTGCCTGCTCTTTCTCTTTTGCCTCTCTCTCTTTCTTGGCCGTCAGTTCTTCCTCCTGCTTCTTCTTATCAGCTTCTTCCTTTAGCTTTTTCTCAGCAAAAGGATCTGTCTCCAAGACAGTCATAATTGGTGGTGGAATATGCTTTTGCTGAAAGACAGAGAGAAAACAAAATCAAGCTTAAACAGTTTCCGCTCACCGTAGTTTCCTAATGAGTGGTGCAACACCGATAATGTTGACAAATTAATTCTACACATCATACAAGGGTGTCATTGGATATCTACCTGATGTGGAGTGAAGGTTTGGACATGTTCTAACATTGGTATTCTCATGTCTGGACTCATCTCAAATACATTCTTGAGCTGTTCAACAGAGAGCTGTAGAAGCACCTGGAAAGACTGAGGTTTGGTGCGCTGTGGAAAAAGACAAACGTGCAGCAAAAAAACTTCAATTAGAATTTGTTTAATCAAAGGAATGTGAACACAAACCCTTTGACAGGAAACAAAAACAGTAATTTAGTTGCATTTAAGTTTCATGAAACAAGAGTAAAGGTAAAGATAAAAATACAAAGCCAAACATACTTCAAATATCTGTAAGAATAAAAATAATTTACCCCAAATTTGTTCTGACCAATGCATTTAAAAAGATGTTTTTCTTACATGAAGAGCAAACTTAGCATAAAACACATTTTTGGTTTTTAAAAAGGGACCAAAACACAACTTACCTCGCAACATTTGACAAATCCTTCCCACACCTTGGGGAATTTCCAGACCTGTTTGACGATGAGTCGTTGTAGGATGTTCATGACGAAGCCACTGAGTCGAGGGTACATGCCCAGGGACTGAATGACTGTTCGCATCAGTAGAGTGGGAATAGTGGTCTGTTCCATCAACTGCTGCATGACCACGGCAAGGACCTCCTGGGTGTAGATTGCCTTCTCGTTGAAACACAAACTGGTGGCTGTTGAGGAAGGTAACCAATCATAGATGCTACATTAACAACAATTACAAGTTAATGATAATATATCATAATAATAACTAGACATGTAAGAGTTTGTAGAATTACAAAAACTAGGTGTTCGGGTTGTGTGATTAGCAGGTAAGAATTAACAGTTGAATCAAAAAAGATTTACAAATATGGACATGAAACATGAAAATTTTCTTCTTGAAAAGAAGACTAGCAGTCCTCTTTACTAAGCCAGGATGTGGACATCCAGTGATATGCACTCTATGAGTCTCATGTTATTTACATTAGGCGGCTTGAAAAGAAGACTAACGGTCCTCTTTACCAAGCCAGGAAGTGGACACCCAGTGATATGCACTCTATGAGACTCATGCTGTATACCATTCTAACCGTACCTTTGATGATGGATTTAATGTCACACTTGGCCGTATCGATGTTGTGCAGCGCAATAAGAAGTTCAGCTGGCGTCAGGGGGCTCTGACCGGCACTGTTATCCCCCTGGTGGCTCATCAGTAGACGATGGAACACCTCCTTGACCACGATGGGGTTCAGTTTGATCAACTTAGGCAGGGCAGCTATGACCTCTTTCTGGATGTTGAAAATACAGCAAGAATAATTAATAATCAAATTGGTGCAAGTGGTTTAACTTAATACACAGGGACAAGATTTGTGGACAGAAACTGTCCAGGACCCAGTTTCATAGAGCTGCTTAAACAGAAAATATTGC
>CM021526.1:24855301-24865799 GCA_010994315.2 Pisaster ochraceus | reverse complement strand
ATCAATTCTTATTCTTAAATCTTACTCGATCTGAGACGTTGATTCCCTCGGCTAATGATGAAGAATCCTCATCCATAAAGTATTGCGATGCAATGGATCGCCGGCTGCTATCGGCATCCATGGTTGAATACTCATTAACTTTGCAAAAACCCTTCAAAAACAAGCATTTCAAAGCTTGAAATTAATTACAAAATTGGGGATTCTAATCTGTCGAGTCGCTTCTAAACCTCGGTCTACTCAGCGTGTTTAGCAAGAATACTGCCCTCAACGCTCTGGTTTGTATTCCCAACTAAGCACTACGCCCAATTAGGAATTGCCTGAAGAGTGTATCTACGGTGGCTTGTACAGTGCATATTATAAACCAACTGGTGTATATATTTCTCCACACAAATTAAAACGCCATAGAAAGTGTAGCACCTGTATGCCAGGACCACAGTCAACACCCCCCCCCCCCACTAGTAATACAATATTTTAAAAAAGTGAAGCAACTTTCTTGCTTTCCTGTTCATCTCAGCATCATGGTGGTGTGTGTGTGTGTTTGACGATTCGGGGGGGGGGGGAGGTGTTCGATAAACCAAGGGCTAAACCCATGGAGGTAAAATAGATGGTAAAACAAACTGCAAATCAGTCTTACATGCAGCTATTTCCTGTACATTGTTCATTTTCATTTCCATTTGAACTTGCATTAACCGTTCTTGGTGGATATAGTAACGACATTCTACGCCAAGCAGCACATATTGCACAAAGTAGCTTGCCTTTATTATGTCAACATTGGCCACTGTCTAGGACGCTAGTATTCTTGTCAAAAACTGTGAAACTTACTTATTCTCTACAACGGTTTGTGATCATAAAACTAAAACGAATTCCGGTCTACCCTCTTCTGTTACCTGTATCTCAATTTAATTCCATTTTAGCAACACAGAACTTTAAAAAAGAAACTCAACAACTGGTCCATTTCAACATGCAGTGATGATGGTAAATTTATTTAAGACAACTGCTCCAATATTTAATTGTTAATATTTAATATTGATCACATTGCCTATTTAGTGCTAAAAGGTACATCTTTGGCCATTTGGAATGACAGGGTGACAGGATTTGTAACTACCTTAAAAAAATTGTTTGATTTCTTCACAGGCAACAAGAAGTTGAAACCAATCCTCAAGAGAGGTATGAAACTCAGTCCCAGGTCGAGAAATAGCATTTATTACCCCAAATCATCACTGCTTATTTGAATTACGGCAATCAAAACAAGTACACCATGTACAGACATCAATGTGCCCCAAATCGCTTACAACACATCAACCATTTTGCATTTTCATTCAAACGTGGCCATCGAATTGCAGCTGGACCACCATGTTAACAAGCTTCGAAGTAAAACAGCTCTTAGCGACAGCTTGTATTTTTATCCTGTAACTGTTTTTATCCTGTGAAATGAAAGATAATGAAGCAGTTACCAGAATATCAATGCAAGGTCTTTGATCATCACATCAGTGATACATTCACACACGACACTCAGTCTCATTATTGGGGGCCGTGGAACTTTATCATGGGGCAGCCATCTTGTCTTCTCCCATTTAAATTAGTGAAACCAAAGTGAGGCTAGGACAAATACATGTAGTCTGGTTCATTTTGGTGTAGATTTGAATCAGTATACAATATTACGTGGCACACAGGGGACTTGACAAAGATGGTGTCAGCAATATAAAGGTCTACTGAGCGAACCCTTTGAAGACTTCAAATAAAGAGAGCAAACCGCCCAGACCTCTGTAATCATTAAACAAATTCAATGGAAATGTTTTATTTATGTAATTTACTTTTAACTAGAACATTAACAGAAATTTAATTGGTCTAGGCTTGCACAATAAAGATTAATTTGATGTTCCTGCTACATCGTTCACTTTCCCTTTATATATCTGTGTTGAGTCTTACTAGACCAAACATGTCTTTTCAGTTTGGCTACTTTATTTATATCTGATCAGTAAAAGAAAAAGACAGCCGTAAAAAAAACCAAGTTTTAATCGTTTCATTGGTCACAGGTATCTTAGTTGTGTCAAATCTGTTTCCAGTACAGGAACAGTATTTACTGTATTTTATTACCTAGCAATTTGGGAGAATTTCTTACAGCTCAATCTTATTTTGATGACCTTTGAACCCTGACCGACTAGTCAATTTGGCTAGCATGTGGCGCAAATCGTCTCATTTCCTCTTCTCCTGTCACTCCACACCAAAATTGTTTGGACTTGGACAAGGTTAGACTGCCTTACCCAGTGATAAGCACTTGTTATTTGGCTCTACTGCCCGCAGTCCTTCTGAATCCTAGAAGGCATTGGGACTGTGAGGGTTAACATAATCTATGTCGACCGACTACCAATGTTGTATACTTATAAACATCAAAGACCAATCCAATGTAGAAATATTTGATACTTCTTAGACTGTCCCATTTATGCAAGCATAGAAATCAATGTGTCAAAAAGTGACAGCTTGGCATTATACTAGGATGCAAGTACAGACATGAGAAGTTTATACAAAGCACAACATGAGAGCCTTCTCAAAGAGTGAAACTTAAAACCACTGAAATTTCTTTTTACCATGAACGCTGCCCCCTTACACCACCTGACCCAAATGCAACCCTTCTTTTAACCCCGAATTCCTTCATAGTTAAACCCATATAGTCCGGTTCACACTTCACGTAAATGCACATGGTGAAGCAAACAATTCGTACGCGCAGTTCTCCCAATTGTGACGCAAGAAAATCCCCTTTCGCAATTCCTGTGACGTATGAACTGTGATTAATTGAATCTAACCAACAAAAATGTAGATCTGCATTTTATGTAATTCTCAGTAAAACATCAGGATAAGTAACAACTTGTTAATTCACAACAAAATACTTGAAATGACTCCAAATTAGAAACATTTCAAATCCATTGAAAAGTGCAGCGGCTATTTGGTATATTTTTCTGCTGAGTATTATGCCTTTGTGAGGTGACCATCAATTTTAATAAATCATGCTTAACAATTCAAGATGACAATCTGGTAAACACAACTATCGTTTTCAGCGAGGCAATTTACAGGTTAATGTTTACTTTCTACCAGCAATACCTTGTTAATTTAACAAGTGCAATTACTGTGCACTGAAAGGTGGTTTAATCTCTAATATCTTACAGTTTTCCAATTAATCTTCATTAAGCAATAAATCAACACTTCTTAGAGCAAACTTGCTCAGAATTGATTCTTATCCATTCTTTTACGCCAGGAAATACTTTTCAAAGTAATAAATAAAACAAAAAATCCCCCAAAATGTAGAAAAAAAAGTCCTATCAATTATAAAATAATAAAAAAATAATAATAAATAAATATTGAGGGTAAAATAAATGAAGTCAACCAAATAGCAAAGGATAAGCCAACCCAAAGATAAAAGTAGATAATGATGCGTTTTAACTATACATGTTATTTGGTATTACGCTTTACAAGCAATTTGTCCATTAAAAGACTGAACTTTTGATGCTTCAGCATCCAACCAAACATACACTTTGGATGAAATTAATGCAACAAGCTATACTCCTTAGTAGCAATACGTTTCAGCAAATATAACTTCAGAAACTTTGTACATTTCATGATAGAGAGTCCAGCTAACAATAGAAGCAAAGATTACGCGATCCATTTTTACAAAATGAGTCAGGATTCACAACATTTCAATTCCCGAAGATATAGGAATTGATAACTTTATATTAGATAATGTGCTTGCATTACCACGAACAAAACCCCCCCACAAAGTGAACATGCTTTTAAGATGACTGATAAAGATGTCGTAAATACATAATCTACAGCGCAGTTCTTATGGTCTCTTTGGTGCATCACCTCAGATGTCATCGATGTCTATGTCGTCTTCGGCTGGAGTGGAGGGAGTTGAAGGGTTGGACGTCTTGTCAGGAGATGAAATGGTCTCCACCTTGAGCTGGCCACCTCCACGATGAGAGAATGCCACCTGTGAGGAATAACAAAAAGATATACAATTTAAAAAAAAGCTTGTAATTAGAGAAGGATTCTTTAGAACACACAACATCAAGTAATTCATCCATATATCCATTGTTTACAAAAACAAATCCTGGACCAATCAACACTATGCCTAGTTCACACTAAAAATGTAATTGGGGGGGATTAAAATACCTGTTTTGTGGCAAATGAAGAACAAAAAGTAATTACCTATTGTCAACAATATCCAACTTCAACTAAGGTCTGCGTAATATTTTGCACAATGTGGCTCCTTAATGTAAGATAGAAATTAAAGTTTGTACACCGACTTCCTAAATCAAGGTTTTCAAAACCAATTTGATAGGAGGTTTTTGGGGGGTATACTTACTTCGACACCTTCATCATCACTGGATTCTTCCTCATCAGCTTCCTGCAGCCACTTAATGAAGGGTGCAGCTTTCTCTAGAATCTGTTTCATTATCTCCTTGGAAACATACTTCTTGGACGGCTAAAGACAAGAACAAAGTTCAACAAGTTAATAAGTGATAGAAAAGCAATTTGCTACAACATGCTGGTACAGGGATAATGTACAATGAATGTGAGCAAGCCATTCTAAATGCAAATAAGTATATTGCCCCCATACACCCGACGTCATCATAACAATCATCTTGGTTGCGCCATTTTGGGAGTCAATGTCCCTGTGTGTCATACAGTGTAGTGCACATTTTAGGCAACGTACCGTTAACACGTTTATGAGTTGACTCGCACAACGCCGAGCGTGGCAGCAGCAGCAGCTGCATGTGTGATGATGGTAAAAGAGGTTAATACAGCTCAACATTTATAAAGACTCTGTATTTACCCATTCTTGTAGATTATCCTTACAGTCAGATCGGGAACAATACATAACTCATAATGGTTGTCCTAAAGCCTGACCACACACAACACCAGAGCCCAATTTCATAGAGCTGCTCACAGCTGATTTTGTGCTTACTGCGCCAGTTTCCATTTCATACGCTGCTAACCGTAAGCACATGAAAAGGCATACTAACCTTCCTGTGCTTACTGTATGAAAATGAATGATGTAACAATGCAAAGCCATGGTGAAGAGGCAAGCTGGCTGCCTAATTTTCTTGCTAACCAGTGAAACATGCTTACGTTTAAGCAAATTTTTCTGCTATAGTTAGCACGAAAATTTGCTTACTGTTAAGCAGCTCTATGAAATTGGGCCCAGAAATTCTATTCAACGTCCTAAAATGTACGGAACATGCAGAGCAAAACCAAACAGCATTCTCTCTAGGTTTACAACCAACATTGACAATCTACAGTATCACCAGTATAAGTACGGGTTAACATCTTGGAGATCAGGTTGGCTTAGGTATATTTCTCCGCCTTTCACCTCTGTGGACTCCGGTTCGAATCCTGCCTTGCATGTGAATTGGGTTTTTATTCCCTATTTGATTGTGTCTCCTCCCCCAAATTTGGAGTTTCTCTCCCAAATCTAAACTGACCATTTCGTCATCAACTCCTTCTAATCCTGCTATTGGCACTTGCACTGGTCGATGTGTAATGAAACAAGCATCTGCAACAATGGGCGTTCTCTCCAAACAAACTTGGAAGAGATACGAGCAAGAACTTGCATTTACCTTCTTGGACCAGGAAATAAGGACCTCCTCATCCAGTAGATCAAGGTCATACATCTTCTTGAGGAGGGAAGGGACTTTACCCATTAGCTTCTCTGGGTAGGTCTTACACAGCTGCTCAAAGGCTCCTAGGAGGTACTTCTGGGCCTTGTGGGAGTCATTGGTGAACTGCCAGAAGACAACAAAAAACAGGCTTGAATTTCGTTGATAAGTGGAAAAGGTTTGCAACTTAATTTCAAGCATGCGAACAACATTGGTTATTGTGGAAGACCAGTATCCACACTTTGTGTGACCCAACGTATGAATTACATGAAATAACAAACCTGTGAACGTTTAACAGAAGGGTCATACTCTGGTAATGACCCCCTCCTCTCCCCCACCCCCCTCCACCCCAAAAATCTCTTCTTCTTTTTTCCCGAAAGCATACTTGTTACAAGTGGTAATGGTAGAAAGCATCCAGTGAAATTAATTAAAAGTATATATAAAAGAATTTGAATCTCCAAAGATTGCCTTAAGGCAACTTATGGAGATTCAAATTTCCATGGTGCTCATGCGTGAATGCCGTGGCCAGAGATGCCGTTGGTACCCGCATTATGTTTCCACTGTTTTCACACATCTGGTTTTAGGCATACGAGATACACAAATAATTGTTTTACTCATTTGGAAAAAACTGTGGCATTTCAGGCTAAAATATTTCAAGGAACGTTTTCCACTTTGACCGTTTTCCACTTATTTCTTTGACCTTACCCCATGCTGTGCACACCCTTAAAGGCAGTACCTTGTACCTAATAAAACACATCCATTTCATAGTCAGCCAAAATAGACTTATACTTCCACAAACCACTGGGAGGATTCTACCCTTTCAAAAGGATAGAGGGTCTTTTATTGTTACCTACCCTGAGGAAGTGCAGACGATAAGTGACTAGCTGTTTCATCATATTCTCATCCAGGAGAAGCTCAGCTAGAATCAGTGGGCCTTTCTCCTTGATGTCCAAGCGCTCGGCTTCCTGAAGAATCTCCTTGTCAGCTCCAGCCACCTTCCCTTGCTCTTTCTTGTTCTGTTCAAGTCAAGGATACACAATAACAAAACTCAAAATTAGATTTGTTTTTCTTCGCCGTACACCGTACTCAAGTACAGGTGGTTAAATCATTGGGGGTGTGGGTTCGAATCCCGGCACGACACTTGTGTCTTTGAGCAAGATGCTTTACTATAATTGCTTCCCTTCACTCAGGGGTATAAATAGGTACCTGCGAGGGTAGAGGTTGATATTGTGCTTGAAAAAAACCTTTGAAGTGCCATGGCGGCCTAGGGCTGTATACACCCCAGGAAGCTGAAAAAGATTACTTGAATCTTATATTGGCCCAATGATTAGGGCAATAATGTAAAGAATGTTATTGCAAAATACACCTTAAAAGAACTAGTTTTTTATATTATCATCATTATTATTATTTGCCAATTTATGTGTTTAAGCAGCCCTTTGAAATAAATCTTAAAACACTCGGAGTGAGTCAACAGTTAGAAGGGTTACTGAAGAACAACGACGACGACTGGTGGTTTGGTCAACTGTAAAACCCACCTTGACAAACACATAGAAAAGGTCAAGTCGTTCCTGTGAGGTCTTGCCCAGATCATCATTGAGGGTTATTCCCTTAGCACCGCTCGTCAGACTCTCCATGCGCTTGGCAACTGCATCTTCACTGGTATCCATGGACCAATCGTCATCATCATCCTTCTGGAATTAACAAAGTACCAATGTCAGACATTTGAAACTAGTCAAAATTAACTGCCAATAAATACACATGCTGTGACCAATCCCCTAGATACAACATTAACACATGACACAAAGGTTTTAAAGCTATGTCTGAACACATCCATAGAAGCATCTTAAATAATTTGGTGCATAATCGGCAAGTGGTCATTCTACTGTTTGTAGTTCCGAAACTTGACAACTTCCAACTTTCCAAATGAAGGAGCAATAATGTTTGGTTTTGATCAAGAAAAACATGTTGTACTAATATTAACTTATCATTAAATGTGAGTTGCAGACTTGAAAAAAACACCAAAAAACAAAACAATACAAAAACTCATTAATCCTAAAACTTTGCAGCCCTACCAAAGTTGAAGCATCAAGACCATCTGCATCGCCATCCCCGTTCTGATTGTTAGTGGACTCTCTCTTGCGAGTCTTGCGCTCCGTCTTGCTGGAGCCGATGGCGGTGGGGTCATGTTCTGGCGGGTTCTTAGTGATATAGGTGGTCAGTTTATGGCGCATGTCCACCATGCCCTGGTGGCCACAGGCCACGCAATGTTGACCGATGCTTCCTTTCTTGACAATCTGCAGGAAGAAATTATTTTGGAATTGAAATGATTGTAAAAAATATTTAGTCTTGGCAATTATAGGTTGAAATGAACAATCTAAGTAATCGGCCATCACAATCACCCAATTCACTGACCAAGGCCCAATGCTTAGAAAATATAAGCCGGTTTTCAGTCAAAGGTAGTATATTTAAGACGGCATTTTGGCTGGTAACCTCATTCTGGTAAGTGTAATTTTGTTGTGCTTAGCTACTTTTTGTGCTTGAGCAGCTCTATAAATTGGGCCCTAGACATTAAAAAGTGCCGAGACTTAACAAAAGTTAACAATAATTATCAAACGTACATGTGTTTGTTACTGGGTTAGCACAATACCTAGGATAAAAGGCTTTCAAACATTTTCAACTCTGAAGACATGAAACAGCTAATTAGCTGTAGCTAATTAGCTGTTTCATGTCAAGTATTTAATTACTTAGTTATCCCAGGTTCACTACTCAACATGACAGACCTTGATTGTGGTACGGCCATCCCGTTTTTTCTCCCATTCAAATTAATGTCACCAAACCAAAGCTGAAAGGAAAATAGCCAGGTCCCTTTTGGCATTATGAAAATCAGTCGTTACGATTGGTAACAAAGATGGTAGCAACAAGATAAAGGTCTACACGGCTGGCAGATGTAGGAATTTGGTACCAGCCGTAAGTGCAACAATGAGTCAAACTTACCAAGTTGGTTTCTGGGTTGTCACACCCAGGGCACAGAACATACTTTCTGATGAAGACATCCAGGAGGTCTTGAAGCTTGGACACGTCATGGGAGCCATTGACAATGTAGCGTTCATTCTTAAAATCAAATTGAGTCTGCGCACCAAGTTCACAGCCAAAGAACTTTGTTGGATCTGTGGCGGATTAAGAAAGATTTATTCCAGGTATTTATTTATCACACTTCCATGTTTTAATTATCTACTTCACATACAAACACAAACAAATAGCTAATAGCCTGACGTGTCGACCATGGCAGAGTCTTTCTTGACAGCTAAATGACAATAGAACACATAAACCAGTATACTCGTGTAACAGAAGCTGTTAAGTGGAAAGAGATGAAAGAAAGAGGCAGAAAGCACACAGAAAAAGCAAGGGATGAACAATATTTGCTTTCTACCTTTCTCTTTTCATCTCTTTCCACTTGACTGCTTCTTTCACACTAGTATACCTGTTTATGTGTGTTGTGTTGTCAATTTAGCCATCGAGAAAGACTCTGCTACGGTTGAAACGCCAGACCATTCATTATTTTGTGCATTTATACCGTCAGTCATTTTGGTTGTTGGTAAGCAGTTTGCAACAGCTCATTCTATTTTCTCACATATGAATATTTAGCTTAGTCCAAATGAGAGACATTGTGGCTCACAGAACATCTCAAACTTATCATTTTTACAACAAATTATTTCATTACAACTCAGATTATAAAAGCCCCAATCTTCCGGTACTTCCCAAAGACCCCCGACACCACAGTATTCTACCCACCCAACCCCATCAACACCTCAAAATAGAAGTTGGATGGCTACTTACATGTTGGTGGTCTTCCCAAACACTTGCTTACTTCCACCATATTGGAAATGACTGTCTTAATTCCATTGCCTTTGCCCTCAACCTGTCAGAAAAAAAGAAAAGAAAAAAAAACTAATTAAATATTGATCTACATTCACTTCATCATTTATGTTTAATGCCTGCTGCATTTAAATATGAATAATTTAAACATCACAACCCATTACAAACCGCTTCCCAGGTTGTATTATAAACTGGGCGTGATCGTTGGCTTTACAGCAGTATACGGTTGTATGACTTCCGACTGGTGCTCCCCAACAAAGATATTGACAAAATGGAGAGACTGCCAACATAGAGCTAGATAGCTCAGTTGCTAGAACACTGGCATGTAAACCTGGAGGTTGCAGGTTCAATTCATACTCTAGTCATTTTTTCTTTACCCAAAATTAATTGAAACTTTTTTTTCAAATGTAAATGCAAAGCAGCAAGAACATCTATTACAAAAAAAATCTTTCTTTTCTTTGCTGCTGATGATACTGCAAAACACAAAACCAAAATAAGTTCTTTAGCTCTGGAGTTTCTGATCAGCAGATTGTGGGTTGAAGTCCCTTTCTTGTCCTGAGTGAAACAAGACACTTGACCATGATGCTTTGTCCTTTTGAATGGGACGTAAAGCCGTAGGTTCCATGTGTTGAGTAACGCATGTGTTGAGTAACACATGCTTTGTCCTTTTGAATGGGACATAAAGCCGTAGGTTCTATGTGTTGAGTAACGCATGTGTTGAGTAATGCATGCTTTGTCCTTTTGAATGGGACATAAAGCCGTAGGTTCCTTGTGTTGAGTAACGCATGTAAAAGAACCCAGTACACCTATCATAACGAGAAGAGGTTTGCCTCTGTGTTTCTGCCACGGTCTGGCAGCAATATGTGCCACTTCACCCTGTATCCCTTACAAGGTGTTGTATTATGGTTACTTTGTATCTTAACCCTTTCGTTACCGAATTGTTTGGACATAAACAACCGCTGGTGACC
>CM021526.1:24798248-24822372 GCA_010994315.2 Pisaster ochraceus | reverse complement strand
CTGTAGCTGACCCGGAAGTAATAGGCAACCCCTTTTTGAAGGTCACGAATGGACGTAAAGGTAGAGTTACCTGTCTATAAAAAAGGAATACGAGCAATTTTGTTATAGAGTTTAGTTAGTAAGGTGACGGCATTTGACGGCCAAACTGAACATCAGTACATGACAAGAACGTAGAACTATAAAAGTATAAGCTTATTATTTGTTTCATAGGTCGCTGTGCCCATTTATAATTTGGCATGGAACTGCCCTCTTATCAAAGGTTAAAAAGTACAAAGTGTCGACGTGCATGGATTTGATTCCCAGCCGAGGTGCTTATGGGTTCCCCCACAGCACTGGGAAACCATTTATAGCAGACAGTTCTTCATACATCGATGGAGAGCAAAAAGTAAACTAGATATTGCTTCATGCTTAATAATAGAGCAGAAACAAGTTACAAACATGAGAGTGCTATCCTTCTGACGAGCTTTCCTCTCCCTATATCAATGTCACCCAATGAAATTGTTAATGAAATGTATTAATTCATTTTAATTTACAATAAAAAAACAATTGGCATGACAAAGCTGAATTATTTGATCCCTTTTATTCCTCGACACACATAGAAAAAAATGCACCCATTCCTAATATCAAAAGTAGCTCATCCACAATTTCTGGTTCGGAGTACTGCGCGTTAAACCGACAAATATACCTCACCAGATATTGACTAGAAAGCACGCCTTCCCACCCTTGGTTGATTGTGGAACGCAGGTGTTGAATACGTTGGTTATAAAAAAATGTTAATGACGCTGCCAAGTATTCCGAGGAGATTAAAGTTATGTTATGACGGGTCTAACCTTTTGCATTCTTATCGCGCCATCTTCGAAGGGTTACCCAATAACGAATCTAATTCAATCAGCGAAGGTGTATATAGTTACGGCAACCCGTAGCTGTAGCCTGGTACCACGGCTTCTCTTAATGCCGATTACGTTTTTGGAGACTTAACTTAATTTGGTTTTAAATTTATACTGCCATCTGGTTGCCAGACTAAGTCGAGGCCTGATATTTGACTCTGTGAGTATCAAGGAATATAATTTGAGTTTACCCTTAAACAACCAAATCGCTTTGGTGGATTGTTTCCTAAATTGAAGATACCGAGAAAATGTCTGTGCGGTGGAACAAGTATGCTTTAAAACACTGATGTAATGAAATTCCATTCATTACACGAGATTAGACACGATTGATCTTAACGCAAAAACCAGATGAGCGTCAATTCAAAAAATGTGTCATTGATGGCAAACCAAACGGGTTTCAAAAACAATAAACTGTAGCAGTTGTTTCAACTCAACTAAAGGTGTTGATTTATAACTGCATGTGTTTCCATCAACCATTCAAGGTAGGGCCTAAAGACTTGAACGATGACGAAAACACATACATTGAAAAGTCTCAAGAGCCAAACTGCAAGGAAAATGAACGGAGATTCGAAGGCAAACATAATGATACCCGATAATATCTACTCCAGAGCACCTGTGATATCGCTCAGGCGCCCCAAGTCACCTTTACGTCCCTCGGAGCATACCCAGCCATTAACAAACTAAGCCCCAAACATTTCAACTATTAATCCTTGAACAAAAAGTGATTGATGCACAACCTGAACTCTCCCCCTTTTCCGTCCATGGACTAAAAAGTTTGCTAAAAAGCAAACCAAAAAGGAAAGTATGGGTCCATTGGGAAATTCAACTTGACAGATGAGTTGTATGCCTTCACACGCATCTGCCAGTTATTATTCCCAACCACTGAGCATGCAACAAAATACAAAAACACATTTTTAAAAACTATCCTACAGAAAAAGAGAGTTTGGATGTGTGTACAAACTCAGGCACACACACAACTTTATGGATTGAGTTTGTGGGGTCCTTGTTCAACAATATTGTTGTTCTTATTATTCCCTTTTCTGAAGAATTATCTTGTGGGGTCCAGGTCGAACAAAGAAAACCTTGTGGGGTAGCAATGGTCTATAGTGTAAAATACCCCACAAGGGTGCCCTTTGTTCTAGTAGAACCCAGCTAACTTACAGGGTACTTTTAACAAAGGAACAATGATACCCCATTTCTAGTACTGGAACCCCACAGAGAATTTCTTCAGAAAAGGGAATAATAGAACAGCAATAGTAGGACCCCCACATACCGGATCCATAAGTGTGTGTGCGGGAGGGGGGGGGGGTACTTCTGTACAATAGGAAAATAGTGTGATCAAGTATGGGTACATTGGGGGGGGGGTTCCTTCTGCCCCATATTGGGCATGGTATAGCCCAGCTTGGCACATTTTAAAGACAGGACCGATACTTTATACTAACCTCAGTCACACTTTGCCATCCTGATATAGTCTCAGTGAACGAGTCAGTGTAATACACTATGTACTGTCCATTGCTACTTCCAGCCGGTAAGAACGGGTCCCAGCTGAGGTTGATGGACGTCGGTGAGGCACTTCGAATACTCATATTCATTGGACCTGTCATAAACAACAACATTTGTACATAATTAGTGAAACAAAGCCGGCTATTCAAGACTAAATCTACAATACTAAGAGCACATCACACAGGTTTGTCAGGGGTGTAAACCGAGAACACCCATGTTATCCCATTGTTTGGAATTTGTTTTGCGACGTCCCCATTGGCTTTGTAAACGAAAAGCAAAGCGAGGATGTACTCGGTATGCCATTTTCCCGGATCCCTTTTGTTAAAGTCCTCAGTTTTATTGCATTGCCCACCTTTACATTGGAAGAAAGGTATCCGGATCGGAAACGACCCGGGGCAAATTTCATAGCTGCTGAGCTAAATATTAATATTGCTTCACAAATGTACTTGCTTAATAATAAAACACCACTCACAATCAATTATTATTGATTTACGGTTTCAACTGAAGAGACAAAATCACTTGAATACGAGTGTATGAAGGTCGAATATGCTGCTTTTTTGTCGAGAATGGCCAGGAAAGCCTACATTTTACATTTCAAAATATGATGTAAGTAAAATGTAATGTGTGAGTGAAGTTGTTCTAGACGGATTGCACCCTTATAAAATGATAAAGATTTAAGTGTCGAAAGTGTCATGTGTTGCAACGAGATGTTATTTCAGTTTGAGTATTATTTCAGTTTGATTTGTGGTTAGCATGATATCGTGAACAATCAGGCTGCATAGTGATGAAATCAAAAGGAACCACATTCCCGCCAAATTCCACGTGACCCTGTGACTAGATCACAAAGCGTCCTCATGGGAAAGCCGTATTGGGTTGGACTATACTGTCGGCGTACGTCATCAATCCAATATTTTGCCTTATGTGATACGTTTAGATACACACCATATTATTTCGTTTATACTTAACAAGCTATTTCACTCTGAGTAGATCATGCTTACGTCCCCACCTCTTAAATAATTCTTAATGTTCAGAACAGCTCTCAGTTTCCTTCAAGGTTATAAAAAATGCTAATAATTTATATTACCCTTGCTTTTACGATCGCCCCCTTCAGCACCTGGAGGATGGAAGACTGCGTGGGCGAACCACTCACGCACAAACATGACTGCTTATTATCTGGCAAGCAATAATTTCCAGTCCAACATTTTGAGTAATTTTAGCACGTGCAATTGAAATTTGAAATATGTCATGAAGTTTGTGGTTGTGACAGAGGAAGTAACGTTCGTCTTAGACAGTTCCCTACAGTGTCAACGATGTATACCATCCTTCATTTTTATCAAGACAAGTTGAAAGTGTTTGGAGATGTTCAACATGAAACTGCACCCATTTAGGATATCTTCAACGGAAAGCCACGTAATCTAAACTGAGGCTGCAAGTACAAAATGGCCGACCCTGTGAGCACCAGTGGTTAGCAATCTTGCTTTAAAGGAACGTATAAACAAAGACAGGCAAACAAACTCAACCAATTCGTCATGGTAATTCAAGACAGCAGGGCCACCAGTTACAAACAAATAACTCACTCATCAATCAATTTTCCTGTGTAGATTTATAGTCTACCTCGTGAATGTTGAGTCTCCATTGTCTATCATATTATGCGTGGTAGGAACCGCTGCACAAACATACCTCCATGTAATTGACACATTATCATTGTACACGTCACTTACATTCCAGGGTCGTACGTGCATAATAGATCAATTCAATCCCAGCTGAGGTAAATGTATATCTTTTGTACATTGTATAGACAAACCATGAACATTGATTGTAGTATTTGTAACAGCGAATTTCAAATTTACCCCCAAAGTACTAGAGGAAAATAAATGAAAACATGTTATGGTCTACAAACTGTACATTATGTACACGAGGCCGGCAATTTACAGGCAATCGATTCCAGGCAATCTCCAATGAGAAAAGGCATTCACACTTGAATGTTCACCCAATTTTCTTGGGGGTCATAAGACATTGTTTGAAAAATTACTCATGTGCTACCAAAGCGGTCATGTAGCATGCACTGCAGTTGGTTGCCTCCAAGTTGCCTGTAAAAGTTACCACGTGTGACAAGGCCGATGATTCGTGGGTCCGGGATCTGTAAACCACACATCGTCAAACTTGTTTACCGAGAGAGCATTTTCTTGTCACATTCTTGCAAACCCTTGCCGGAGAAATGAGGACGCCAAACGTTCCTCTCTATACTTATAGCTCACAGATGCAAAACGTTAGAAGTGAATTTATGGTTGCACTTTATTATGACGTCATCTCAAGATAAATGGGGTTTTTCTATGACGTCATAGCGCTTGACACCACAAGGGCCAAATCACTCAAATTTGATGACGCGAAGGTAGACAACTTTGCGTCAAAACGATACTTGAGATAAAACAAATCATGCACCCATACAATTTGGCGTGTCTGAATCCTATGACTAAAACCTTCAAGTATTCCAAATGGAATGTTGTCTTCAGGCTCTGTTGATTTTTTAATTACTGTAAACCAGTTGGTCTAAATTTAACAGCATCTCAATGAATTGGCGACGCTTGAACGGACACCATTTTTTAATGAACAAGCAAATAGCGGGAATTATTTCGGATGTCTGTTCAAGTTCTCCCATTATAGAGAACTTCCGCTCTGAAGTTGAAATTAGAAACTGACAATAACTAGCCATTCAAAAAAAGACTTTTAATGACAGTAGGCCTATCATTCATAACAAATATAGCGCGGTCATTTGGGATTCAAGGCGAGATAGGACTATGTTTTTGTATTTTTTAATGTGAGCAATATCTTTCTCCACATGAGGGAAGCACATTACGATTTGATATTATTCATAACACAACACAAGGACGATCTTCAATGTCACATTTCCAAGTCCAGACTACATGCGAGGAGAGGTCAACAGGTGATTTACGTCTAGGATGAAAGACTAAGACAAACCAGCCAACACCTCTAAAACAACCGATAAGTGAATAGAGGGAAGTCAGGGGGCAAGACGGCGGCACGTGCCTGTACATTCCATTCACAATCAGACCGTTTAGGATCGAGCGAGACGGACGTTCGCCCCTCGCGAGGTCACGGTAACAGCAGACAAACACCATCAACAATGCGTCCTGATAGTGATGCACGCACGGACACGTTGTACAATATGAGATTTACCTCGGACGCTCCTCAGATTTTCCGAAAAGTCTTGGGACTCCCCTCCTCCCCCTCAAAGAAAAAGATCAAAAAATGGACAACGGAAAGCACAACTATTCTGGTTTATGTCATTGATTGTTGTTGTTTTTTTCAGCCTGATTACGAAGAACAGCGTTTGTTGCTGAATTCCAGGATTCTCTGGCATAGGCTATAATTTTTGAACAATCTTCAATCAAACCTTAACGACGATTTCCACGAAAAGGTACTTTGAATTTCATCTTATACTACAATTTATATTCTAGCTATCTTGATCTATCCTAAATTTGAAGAGTAATAGTTCTTGTATCGTGCAGAAATGAAAACAAGTAAATTTCAGTGTTCTTGTCGAAGTTCAAAATGGTGCTGCTTTTTAAAAACATGCTAAAGTTTCAACAACCTTTTTCAACGGGGCAAACCTGTGACTATTTGTGACTACTATGATTCAGTAAATACAAGAGCCTTGCCACCCGAAGGTAGACCTAATTATTTTCGTCTGGCTACTTGCTGGGCCTCGGCCCTTTGAGGTCAAACACTAAAGCTGGTCGCCACCATGATTTAACACTGGATCTCTACATTGGGAACAATGATTAATGTCACATTTTGTTTTGCAAAACTGAGGTAAGAATTTCATTGACTGGGTGCTCATTATGTACGAACAGTATACTTTAATTGTACAAAAGACTTTATTGGTAATTACGTCAAGTGTGACTTTTTAACCTTGTGTCAAAATTGTTGGCTATTTATTTGTCTTTCTTAAGATCTCTTTCTTCAGATCGTCTTCCTGGGGAAAGGTGAAGTGTTCATAGTCTTGTTTTGTTAGAAGAAGTAGTTCCTCCGGCAGAACGGGGACAAAATACTACTGGGATTAAGTAACCTTGTAGTTCATAAAAAACAACTCCAGGAGTTGATTGTGGTTAGAGTGACTGCTATAAACGTTCTCGAAAAGCCTTAGAGCGGTTTTGCTCTTACAGTTGCATTTTCAAGGAGGTTGAGTGATGGACCTACAGAGTGGTGGTTATTTCTTTCTACAAGAATATTTTTAAGAAAGAATTTGTGTACATGGTTGAAAACAATCCAGAGGAGTGCTGTAACCAAGGCACCCTGCCACCAGTAAACGAAGAGCGGCGAGAAAGTGGAAAAACAAAATGTCGCCTCATTATTTTAAACTGGGCCGAACCAAAGATTCAATTAATGTCAAATTACGACCAGCATTTACAGAGTAGATTGAGCTGTTTCCGAGGCTACGGCTGTTGGCTGCAGTCGCAATGTTGAGCAATAGGACTTTTCAGCGATCCGGCCCTAGCCGCTGCCGACGGCTGTTAGGTTTTAATTCATGCAGTAAAACAAAACAACACAATGGGGAACTTATTGTAACTAGGTGGTTCAAAATCCCACATTTTGTTAAAGACTCAAGAATTAAGAATTATCACACAATTTTGTGGAAATATTAAGAGTCACATCCCAAAATACCGTGATTTTCACCAAATATTTCTGGAATTTCACACTGTTTTTCGGTTTCCATATTTAGGCATAAACACTGTCCGAATTCGGGTAGTCAAAATAAACAATGTGAATGTCCTACAATGTAAATGAACATATTTCTTTCAATCGCGCACTCCCCCAAAGTTAACCTCAGTCTGCTGTGTTTATTTGTCGAGACCAACTGTTGGGAAACCGAATGTGCTCGGCAATACTATTGTGCAACACTGGTGATTGGATTTCATCGAAAACAAGACAAAGACCCGTGACAACGAACTCTACCGACTGCCTTGCTGTTCTGACATATTTGAAATCCTTCGGTACACCAATAGACCTCTTGCATTGGCCGCCATTGAGGTCAAACAATGGAAACGTGCACACGCGTGTACGTCGTGCCGCGCGCTACTCTCAGCCAAAGATAGGTCTTCATTGACCTCAGTGAGGGCGCTGTTAAGGCTTGTGACGTCATAAGCCAGGGGTCTATTGGAGAGCCATTACTCGGTGGTCTATTTACACAGCACCACAACCTCAAATTAAACCATACCATTTGTTTGAGGCCTGACTTGTGCCACAATTTAGGCCTCAGACCCATCAGTTCCAAAGCTGATTTTATTTCGGAAGAACAAGGGCTCAAGCCTTTTTAAATATAGGCTACTATGCCCGATGGGGTAGAGGGTGTTCTCCGCAAAAAGTGTTCCCATACTTTAACGTACTCTTTTTCTCTTTTTACAGATATATCACCCCCTAATATCCTATATAAAGAACTGAGGACAAAAATAGAGATGTATTAGTAGGGGGTACACCTTGCCACATATCGAGCACCAAATGTTTTCATGAGCCATTATTTATATAGGTATTCCGTTTGTCCTATACACTAATAGCTTCAATGCTTTCAGACCTATGGGACCCCGCATATCTGTCTTTTTGTTCCACAGCCAGTAATTATTTACAGTATTTCTGGACCATTTGCTATATATAATGAAAAAGTGTCTCATTTTGATTTCCGCTTGATATACACTGATGCCATATATCAAACGACGGGACCAGAGCGAGCAGTCAGCGGGGGCGACTGAGCGGTACGCCCGGGCAGCATCCGGCTGTCAAATACGTGACAGCATGCGGGGAATGTAGCAGTGGTCTACTGAGGGCGATCAGGAGGCCATGCAGGATCGACCTATTGCTTGGGGGGAAACATCGACTGCATCTATTCTCCTGTTCCCTTTAAGGCTCGACTGTGTTATTGTTAGTTCAGGATACCTATTTAAGACTCCCGCAGTTTTCTTTATGATTTAATAAAATAACAAGTGAGGTTGTATGATATACATTTTCTTATAAAGCTTAAGATGTCTGGTGGTTTAAGTAGACATTATAACCATATCACCGCAATCCACAGTCACACATAAGACGTGTTTCTTTTACTAGCGCAGTGCAAATAGTTAACCACGACCCATGAAAGAGGCAAAATTCAAAGGAAGGGGTAGACATTTGTCCGTACTGTGCTCGTCACAAAACAAATTTAGACACGACAACCCCCCCCCCTTGCGTCCAACTCATCTCCTTCACAGACCCGCAAAATAAGACACCAATAACCACCATGCTGCCACAATGTTTACGTTCGAAACACCTAAATCAACAGTGACTGAAAAGGGGTCTTGAAATTCCCCATAGAGATTGTGTGGAATGTGTATCTATACAGTTTTGGCCCTCAGAAGCCAAGTCCAACAAGACGTGGTCTGCCCAAGGCCTAGGGGCATGCCACGTTTTGGCACTGCCTTCATGAATTGAAAGTAGCATTGCATTCTCCGAGGTTCATCCAGGTTCATATTTTCTTAACAAACTTGTGAATCGGTTATAAAAACAATTGAGAGGCGCTAGTGCCTGTAATTCAATTTTGCATTGAAAGTTACTTTTCATTATTCTTTAATCTCAGAAGAGTTGACTGTTTATCGCATGATGGAAAACATCGAATGTCGCGTAATGATTGATCAAATCTGCTCACTAAAAAACATTTCTATGCTTAAAGCAATGACGCTTGGTGCCAATTAACAACTACCGTTCAATATTGTGTACGGATTATTTATTTCAAACTTAAAATAACATCTGACCACCAGCAGATTGAATGAACTGAACCAAAATTTACAATATGTCAAATAAAAATTACATACAACTGTTGAACACCAACTGAATAGGCCTAAAGGAGGACTAAATCAGAAAGCCCAAAATGCTCGACACACTGAGACTCTCCTCAACAGCAGAAATCAAGAAAGGTCAAAGGGTCAGGTGCGGGGCATTAAATGGACATTCAGGGAATTTAGACGAAAGCCGTTTCCGAATTAAGCGACTTGAGCTACGCGGGCTATGGCCGTTGGCTGCAACGACAACGTTGGACTTTTCAAACCGCTCGGTTGTCTAAACAAAACGTACATGAACAATCAGGAAAATTACACCCGCCCCAATAATGTGAAACAATGTCTCAAGTAGATACAGTGTCCTGCATTGAACCTCAATGCACTGACGTCACACGCAGCTGTACTGATCTGCCATTTTGGGAGTCAATAGCATGTACAAAATATGGTACGCCTGACCTCACGTATGCGCGTTGCCTGTGGCTCAAAAAAATGGCGCGCACAAGATTTATCGTGTGATGACGTCATGTGAATTGGGTCAACAGGCCTACAGAAAAAGCAAAAAATCCGGAATTTGAAATTCTATTACCATAATAAGATACACACTCTAGTAACAGTGATACAATTTCCATTATTTAATTCACATCATATTTCAAGATTTTTAACGAGTAAATTCCACAATGAATAAAATGGGGCGGTCGAGAGTGGCGTAGTGGTATCTTTCCTTCAACCTAAGACCCCAGTTCAAATCCCGCCGGAGGCACTATGTGGGTTGGGTTTGTAGTCCGTACCCGATTGCGTGGGTTTTCCCTCCCATATCTAAAGCTGAAATTTCCTTGTATTCTCTCCATTATAGTGATTAAGTTCGTTTTTCAGGGAATTCTTGGCTTTACAACCAGAATTAGTAAATAAATAAATACATTAACAGATCAATAATGCAATCTCCAGCTAGCTCACAATGGGAGTTTCATGAGGGGGGAATCAAATCAGGCCAATCTCAACAAACACCCCCATGAATTGCGCAGTATTTATTTGTCCATACCGACTTTAACTTCAACTGGTGACGTGAAATACCAGGGCCATCAGTCACTCTCCAAGTTTATAGATTTCTCCCACTACGGAATTCGTTTCTGGTGGTGTTGTTGAGCTATCAAGCTTGCCTTCGCGATCCGCAAGTTGACGACTGTGCATCTTAGGTCATGCTGAGTGTGCAAAATGTCAATCTTATTTCGCGGTACCAACCACAATCGCGAAAATACAATTTCTATTTCCTTTCAACAATTCATTGAAATGGTGAATATATTTAACGAACGCTTAACTGTTGTTATTGTATTAGTTTGACATAGCCACGTTCCATGGTGTTCCTTGCTGCAATCCCATAGAGCTGCTTCAGCACGAAAGGTATACAGCTAAGCACAAAACATGCTTACCAGAGTAAGGTTACCAGCCAAAAGAACATGTCACGTGTACCATTTGTGACTTGTATCCTGCTTATTTTTGCTTTGCATAAAATTGTTGAGCATTATTTTCTATGAAATTGGGCCCAGCTGGTTTAAACGAAGGCATGGTATCAGAACCTTTGGTACAGCTAATACCACCCAGCTGTTTTTACTCTAAGCGCCTGTCGGATAATATTTTGCATTTTATCCAAAATGTAACCGATCGTTGGTGTGAGTCGTTGGCAGCGCTGGAAAGTAAGAAAATATACAAACCCCTTTTGCACCTCTAAAGTAAAGAAATACAAGAATGAATGTTGTTAAGAGTTTCACCATTTCGTTTTAACACATCTCCTTTTAACAAAATGGCCGCATTGCAACTACGCTGTATGTTATCAGAGGCCACGCCAGCAAAGCCCCACGGAATACCGTATAAACCAGCCATGTTTATTTTCAGGATGTGACATGGACATATCGTGTTAGTTCGTATAACAGCACTTGAATTCCTTCCCATATAACTTCCTCTCTAATTTCGGATGAATTATTTCAAATGATGCCAGTGCAGTGCGAAGGCGCGTGCTGGGGTCGCGGCACCGACCGACCCACATTCTAATCCCGTACCACGTGCATTTCATCTGTCAGGAGCGAACGTCGCATGGTATGTTAAAGGTGAATACCAAACACGTAGAGCAAAAACAGGGTGTACTGTATAAATTTCCCTTAAAAACACACGCAAATAATGTGGGTTTTTAAAGCAAGGAACTTTACCTTCATGTTATTATACATGGAAAGCAGCAATATACCAGAAGTTGGTACTCTTAAAACCGGGCTTAGCCAAAATAATTACTTCACATTGGTAATCGTGCGTCACAGCCGTCAGACTTATGTGGCTATTCCAAGCACTGCGTGTATTACGTCACATCGTTGAAAATTGTGGCTAGGAGCGCCCAGATAAAAACAAGATTCACTACCGACTAATCACTGAACAATTATTGATCTCATTCTAAATCAGACATAAGGGTTAAAAGCTGGTCTCTCTATCTCTAAAAAAATTTTTTGGGTACGACCCTCCGACCATGTTTGCTGCATCGCAACATGAATATAGCAACGATTGAAAAACTGCATTCCCCCCCCCTGAAATTTCAGTCCAAAGCACTCGCAACTCTTACATTGTTACCCATCTGTAATGTGTCGTTGTGTGTGCCCAAAGGAATTTCGCGATTTGAAAATAATTTTGACCCTATTAATGTGAAGATTTGAGGTGGGAATGTAACCGTGTAGGGGAGCTGTTTTGGTGACGTAAATCTCAATTTTTGTTTCTCTCCATACATTAATTTTTTATTATTTTTTAAGCTTTGAAACAGTCTAAAAAATTACAAACAAAATAGCAAAAATGGAAAAACAGTTTTGAGAGCATAACCTGCTTATATGTACTTAAAATGTTCTAAGCTCAAATCCGTTCCGTACTTACGGGGTTGGGTTAAACTCCTTTAAGAAAGGCTTACGTACTCTTTCACGAAAATTACTTACTCAAACGCAACCTTCAACCGTACAATATAGGCCTAATGAGGTCAAACCAATCGGCCTTTTTACAGCAAATACGAACACGGTTGGGAAGTTTGGTTTCAGTATGGTCTGGTACTGTGGAATCACACACGAACAAAGGGGAAATGGTTGAGGGAACTATCCCATAACTATACTTTAAATGATTAAGTTCCGAATAACATGAGTCATTTTATAGATTAATCGAAGAAAAAAACATTACACTTCATTTATTACTGAAACCCCTTATGCTAATTCTCATGCCCCACACACTTTACACGGGTTTTCCTTACCAACCACCATCCATGCGTGAAAAACACGATACGATAAAGCGGGAAAAGTTTCAGTGAAATCATAGAGCTGGTTAAACCATCTATAACTAATTCAACTAGTTGTGATTTAACTAGGCTTGGTTACAAACTACACAACTTCAATCTCACCTTTACATCTTCCATCAACGCAGGTCAGTTGAAAGACAGCGTCACAAGCCTCGCGAGGCAAGGAGCATCTCTCGCCCGCCTGTCTCATGCACACCGTGCAGCATCCGCACGGGCCAGGTAGGAGTCTGTCTCCGGTGCACTTCTCCGGAAGGCCTGGACAGTACCAGTTGCAATAACGAAAGTCAATCGGGCACATGTCCTGCGCTTCTTGGGAAGCCACTGGATCAGTACTCGTGCCAGATAAACCATGCACGGCTAGGATGTGTAGGTGGAGAAGAACAAACGTTATAGTACATCCCAGGTTGCTAAATGTAGAGAAAAGTCCACCACCAGAGCCACAACTAAACCGAATTCCACAAGACATTTTTCAACCGTTCTAAGAAGACGTTACAGCACAGGTATCATTTCCAACAAAGATGCAACAGCACACCTTGTAAGTCTCCAACACTAAAGCAACGACACTCCTGAAATTGATGCTGACATTAAATCCCAATCCTCCGACAGTGACCAAATTTGATTTCACTCTAACCTCAAATTTCCATTCCAAACTTTGGATAATGTGAGAAAGAGATCCAACCCGTGGCTCGCTCGTGAACTTGTATGGTATACGGAACGCTGTACATGAACTCCGTTTGGTCAAGTCCCAGCCTCACACACGGCAGCGAGCGATACCCCGGCGGTTTCTTGTAACCCCAAGCACGTGCCGAGCGCCTTGCCGTCAAAATAAACCCCAACCACGGCTTTTGTTAGAGACAAGTTGGCCTGACACTCGAGTCGAGTACTCACCGGCAAGCTGTCCCCAAGCTCCATGGCATGTCTGTTAAATCATTCTTCCTATCTTTTTCTTATGTGCTCCGTGATCAGGGCCCTTGAAAGTAACGTGACTGTTCATTGCTGGCTCGAGTGGCGAACAGCGCCCGCTTGAAGTGACTTTGTTTTAGGCCTTATTGCGGCGGTAAAAGCATTCCACAACAAAAATGTCTAACTCACCCAAAATTCACGGCTGATGAGAAACATGGGCTCGAATGTACCGGTAGTTTATAAATTGTTGATCACCTTGAAAACAACATAGACTTACTATAAAGCATTTTCTTTTTCGAACATGGATGAAATCTCAGAAACAAATATTAAAGGGATAGTACATTATACAAGATAGTATTAAAAATTCACTGTGAATTTGTTTAATTTAATTATCACTCATTATACATTATCCATAATACCAACTGAATGCAAAGGTAGTGCTCATTACAAGGTGCGTTTGTTTTTGAAGAGGCGAATCTGAAAATGCTTGTTTAAATGATTATGTTGGTCATTGTTTCAAAGACATTAACCGGTGGCAATAAATACAATAGTGACATTGACCACTAGCTCTTTTAATGAAACAATAGCGTGTCCTGAAAATGCGTACCTGCTTTGACTTTGCAGGTGCCTACCGCCGAGGGAAACGCCAACACGACGCAGCAGGCCGCCGACCGGCGAACGACCTCGCGTCTGTAATTATTTCCCGGTGTTCCGTGGTTTGCAGGGATAATACGAATGAAGCCCCCTTTATTATTTTTACTAACTGAATAAATCCTAAATTTGTTTATGTAAAAAGTGTGACTAAATTTGTATATGAAATGAGGGCAGCCGACACTGATAATATTGCCGTGATCAATTTGACGTTTAGAGGAATAAAACGGTTCTCAAGAACTTTAAGATTTTTTTCTTTTGTTTGTTTTGAGGTTTTGGGTTGTTGTTGGTTTGTTTTTTTGTTTTTTGAGGGGGGTCGTCAAAAGAGCTACAAGTGTTTTTGCAGACACATAAAAAGTGTTATGTTTCACTCCAACATACGACAACGCTTAGACACGTCTCCCAAGCGTACTGCCCGGGGGAAGGCACCATCCAAAATTTGGGCAAAACAGCGGGGAAAATTTGGCCACAGCAAGAAGAGAAGAAAACAAAAATGGAAAGCAAAACATACTTGTTATCCGGTATCAGAAATTGGTACATGTTGTTTTTTTCTTTTACACTTTCGGGCAACTCAACCCCTCTGAACCAGAGTCCCCCATGCGCCCACACGTCTCTCCTAACTTTACATGCTCTTCCGAGCACAGCTTCCTTCAAGTTTAAACAATGATGTGGTTCATGTTTACTCATGACTGAGCCAGAAAAACATGAAAGGACGTTGAAAGGGTTTATTTACCTAATATAATGCACCGTAGTTAAAGTAAGTGAAGCCACAAATCGTTGACTTTTACGTTTTTATATTTCTCGCAGGCAGCCAACTTCCCTCGTCCCTTTGAACTCACAAAAAGTTCAATGTCACTATTTTTATCAGCGTCACGATTACATCAAACCCCCCACATAACCGCAAGTCCAAGGGGGCACATTGGCATACCGATGGAGTATGTCTGCGATTTATACGGCGGAAATGTGGTGGAGTTACACCCGAAGTTGACAATAAATCCCGCTTGGAAATAAAAGAATTCATAATTAATAGCCTCCGGAAGTTTTAAAACCCAACTGAGGGTTTCATGAAATTGGGGCTGTGTAGGAACGTGAAGTCACCAACTTTGGGCTCCTATTTCTTACAGCTGTTTTAGAAGAAACATATTGCTATAAGCAAATGTACCTGCTAAGCGAAAGAATGCAGTACCGGTCACACATAAACATTAAACATTGCGTGATTGACTGGTAACCCGTATCTGCTAAGCAATATTATTCTATGCATAGCAAATTTGCGTTCTTAGCAGCTTAATGAAATTGTGTTCCTCATACTCTATTCAGTGTCGAGTTGGCATCGGCCAGTTTGATCTTAATAATAACAGTAATATCAATGTTCGGTTTGTTTTTGCGCACAAAAAATCGGGCCGGAGCCAAAGGCTGATTTCGGTGTTCGGTATAGCAGCGTATTATTGTACCGTTCGCGTTATTGCGCACATTCTAGAAAACATGGGTCATGCAAACTTAAAGTGTATTTCTGTTTTTACATACAATGTGATTTGTTGACATCTAACTTCTCGGTTAGCAAGTTTCTTGGCCAGCATCACAAATAAACATTTGTTTGGCTTTTCTTCTATTGAGAACATGATCTGGTAAACCACACCACACGATCCATGAGTCGGTTGAAGTGTATCCGATACAATGCATTTGTTAGGGTTTCTATTTATATTTCGGTGTTTTTGCCTCCTGCCAACTTTCCAGGAATGAAATACCTCGGGGTAATTGATACCATATTAAAGTTATTATAATTCTTGAATCGTTGGCGATTGTCAACACCAACGTGTTAGTTTTACGATGCCCGTAAAGTGACACAGTTTTAAAGTGGGTTCTTGAATGCAATGATGGCGATTCATCTAAGAACAAAGCATGGTTATGTCATTACTTTCTAGCGTGTAACAATGAAACAATGTAGTACAGGATTCCGTCGTAACACAACTTGGCGATTTCAATATGTGGATTAGTTATTTAAACGGATAAAAAAATTTATGCAAACAACCAACACTTTTTTTACACACCAAGTTTCTTTATGATTTGCTGGATTGGTGTTTGATTGCTTCGGACTTCCACTCATCACTTCAAGGTTTGTTAGTTTGTTAGGGAGTTTGTTGGGGGTGTGTTTGTTTGTTTGTTTGTTGGGGTGTTTGTTTGTTTGTTTATCTATATATTTGTTAGTTTGTTGGGGGTGTTGGGGTGTTTGTTTGTTTGTTTGTTTGTTGGGGGTGTTGGGGTGTTTGTTTGTTGGGGTGTTTGTTTGTTTGTTTGTTGGTGTGTTTGTTGGGATGTTTGTTTATATGTTGTTGTGTTGCGTACCCTGGTATGTGACCCAAAAGTATGATATTACTTGTGCAGTCAAATACTAATGATAATTGTTCAGGCTCAAATAATGTTTCCAAATAAAACACATTTTTCAAAATAAACCCAATCTATTGGTTTTGTTCATCAACCGCAAACGTTACGCTGAGTACAGCATTGGGTTACAATGTGCATTGGTTCTTTGGTACATTTTCATCCGTGTACACTGAAAATCGGTTAAAATTGGATATCAGCATCCAACATGCTGACATTCACTTTTGCTAGTTGAGCTAAGTATAAACTATGTGACCTATGACATCATATAAAATTTATGATACAGCCACATGGCTTGGAATTCCCGCAGGCACAATTTGTACACAGCTCAATAAAAGAAAACATAAAATGAATGAGATGAATAAAATCATGCGGGCATGAAAACGTAATTGAATGCAAGCTAAAAAGAAACCCGTTTGAGCGAATTAAGGGGGAATGCGTAAATTTAAAAGCTTTTTAATGAAATGAATTTTTGCCGAAATTGACCGGGAAAACCTACACTAATTGCTTAATGTAATTATTATTACTATTTTGTTATTTTGTTCTGCTTCTTGTTTACATGTTGACTGTTCTGAACATATGCCTTAACTTCTGTTGCATCAATCCAAGGGCCCTGTAATAGCCTGCATTCAGAGAATTACCGTAAAAGCTATCATTACCCGACTCCTCGACGCTAGATGCAAAAACACGACTTTTCCTCAAGAGCCTCTCCCATCTGAAAAAGCAATTGCTCCGTCAAATTATTCCATCCTATCTTAAATTTCTCACTGATTTCCTGTTGATGTGCCGGGGTCTTCGGGGCTCTAATTAACGCAACACGAGACGAGCTTTGTTTCTAGTAGTTACAGTGATAAATCAGTCTATTTTCCTTGCTCTATGGTCTGTTTTACTAATAAACTGGAAGTCGAATAACATTATTGTATAAATGAAGAAATTCGATCACCCTGAACGTGCAACGCGAAGCAATTTTTTGTTATATACACAACAGTCCTGTGCATAGGACTTTTAGGTTTTTGTTTGTTGTTTTTTTTACAAATGGCGAGGTTTCATATTTTCACGGGATAATTTCAAGGTCGATTGAAGCCCAGATTTACGTTGGCGGTTTTGTCTAATACGAGGTCAGAGACATTAAGAACGCAGGGGAACTGCACAGGGGAATTGCATTTATTTACGGGTGGTGTGAGACGATGCTTCTCAACAGAAAGTTCCTCTTTCAAAATGAGTAAAATTGAGTCTTATTTCGTCATCTCTCCGGAGAGAAACAGAACAGTTGATAAACAACTACTCGTGTTTCATTCTCAACATTGTTATTGAAAATGTATGTACAATTTAACTATGTAAATACCAAGTTTTTTCAACCAAACAAAAGATGAATCACTGAAGTACAACCAACACCGCCCAAATCCTCAAAGTACCTTGACTTTTATAAACTGTTTTTAAAGAAACGGTTGATCTCAAAATATGAACACTCCCTTTTCGGTTATAAATCTAGCGATCTCCATCAAAAATTTTACGGGAAAACAAAATGATCTTAGAAAACCTTGAAAGACTCTGCTAGAGCTGGGGATAAAAAGGCCAGGTCTTGACCACTTTTTGCATTTATAGCAATTGGTGGGTGGAGCTTACAACAAAACTCTTTTTCTTAAAAAAAATTTTTAAAAAATAAAAAAAAGATAGAGCTGGGGATAAAAAGGTCAGGCCTTGACCACTTTTTGCATTTATAGCAATTGGTGGGTGGAGCTAACAACTAAACTCTTTTTTCTGACATGTTACGTTTTATAATTGTAAACAAAATATAATTAGCAAACTGCTTACCAACCAAAAATGGTATAAATTCCCCCAAAATGTTTCGCCTCACGTTTACACCCTTGCAGTGTTTATAAATATATGATACTTATGAGGCATATAGTAAAGATTGTCTTGATATATATTTACTACTCTTTATTCTTTATTAATGGAAAAAAGCACACCCCGAATTTTACCTAAAATCTGTGACATGACATAAACTCTCTTCGTTGGTCTCTCGATACTTGGCTTTTTTCTTTATACATACAAGGCTGCTTTGCACAAAAGGTAAGGACACACAGTAACAACGTTCATGGGGTAACCGGTCTTTTTCTCAAGCTGCACCGCATCTAGGAATAAATTGCCACTATTTCTTTCATCAAGAGTAAGAACATTCTAAAAACTCATTTATACATGGAATAATTTGAGTAATGTTGTGTTGGGTTTTTTCGGCTGTATCCTTGTATTTGATATTTTAGTTAGGTTGTACTTGTTATGTATTAGCACCATGGGCATTTTTGTGGATTTGTACGCTTTCTATATTTGTATAATGTTATTACTAATTTTTAATTATTATTATTATGAAATTGCTCCCTGCTGGCAGACTGGAACTACTCGTCTAAAAACAATGATGTATTATTCTTTAACCTAATCCAAGTGTTTTCAAATTTCTTGAGGTTTTTTTAACAGATGAAATTCGGATTTCTCATAACGTTGCTCTCAATACTTTTCCAAAAACTCACAATTTCACTAAAAAGAATTCTTTAGAAGCAAAATATCTTCTTTAAAATCTACACAAATGTGAAACTGTGTCCATGACAAATAGGCTGGTCCCATATATTGGTTATCAGCTATGACCACAATGGAAGACGGAGAACCCATCAAAGCTTGCCACGGTATTAATGTTCCGCCCCAACTACAGAATAGACCAAACTATAGCTGGGACGGCCCAACTATAGTTGGGATCGGTTAAACTACAGTTGGTTCAACTGTAGTAAGGCTGAATCTTAAGTTGGGGTGCAACATTAATACAACCTTTTGTTAGTAATCCATCCATGTGATATTGAAGACAGGCATCCATTTGTAAGTTCTCTTTTTATGAGATATCAGTTGTAATCACCAAAGTGATGGCCGAGATATAAAAACAGGTAATAAGATATCACAATGCTCTCTTTGATAGTTTCTAGTTTAAAAGGATACTCAAGTTACTCAAATGAAACTGACACATCTCTCTCTTCCTCCTCCTCTCCCTTCCCTTCTCTTTCTCTCTCTGGCCAACAAGATGGTTATCGTTACTCATACCTTGAAGTACATTCCTAGAAAAGATCATTCGAAGGCAATCAGTGGTGTGTCATGGCTGAGCGGTTAAGAGTCTTGTCTTTCTGGTCAGCAGAGTGTGGGTTTGAGTCCCGGTCTTGACACTTGTGTCCTTGAGCAAGACACTTAACCATGATTGCTTCGTTCTTCAGATGAGACGTAAAGCCGTAGGTCCTATGTACTAGAATTGGTACACGTAAAAGAACCCAGAACACTTGTAGAGATTAACACTGGCATTTCTGGTTCACATAGCAAGCACCCTTGTTTACAGGTTTCCTCAGGCTTGCGAGCCACAGTTATTAAGTTCACTTATGAGGCATCCTTGGTTTCATTACCAAACATAATAATTATACAAAAATTCCAATCTTGTGCCACCTCAACTGGGTTGGGCACTATTCCATGCGATCCCATGCATTGTGCCCAACATTAACTTGTAATTGTTACGCATCACAGGCATCTCCAACCAATGATGTTGATGCAGCACACAAAGAGCCAGCATGATGCACGAAAAACCTACGTGCAACACAAGCGTAATGCATCCCAGTAACGGCGGCAAAAATAGGATTGGTCTATAGTGCATCAGATTTTGTCCATCAGAGCTGACTCCCCGAGTATAATCAATTGGATACTTCCACTTTCTTTTCCAACTGCTTCCTGATGTTTTCTCGTTGCATATCTTGGTATTCTTTTGAATCCTCCCAGGGGCGTGGTCCTCGGATGTTATGCCAAGTGTCCAGATCGCCTTCCTCCATTTTCTAGCCAGGGTTTTGCAAAGGAAGGCAAGAAGTGAGGGATTAAATCATGGTTTAGAAAAAAGTTTGATTGTTTCTAACCATTATTGTGATTTTAAGAACAAAACCTCTTCTGGATACTAAGAGTTAGCCCTTACCTTTATCGGTGACTAGCTAGGAGGACCAGTTAACTTGTCATTTCACTAGTCTGCCATATTTTATGGCTCCATTTCAACTCTGTGGGGCTTGTAATTGTGAAGCAATATGAACAATCAGAGATTTACATGTAGCAGTGGGAGCTCAACGAACTAGCCAGTCGGACTAGTTGGGCAGAATTTTGACTGACAGGTCCTTGAATATTTTAACTGGCATTTGGCCAGCAAACTACTGTTAAGGGAGATGGATTAAAGAAGACACCCAGCGTGATTGTAGGCTTATGTGATTGTTGGTAATTGCTTATGTATAAGCAGGGTTAGCCGTTAACTTTTCCATTGACTAACTAGTGGGACCAGTAAGGTTGTCATTTCACTGGTCTGCCAGCTTTGTTACTAGTCCATATTTTATATTAAGGTTGCCTCTCAACATTGTCATTTGTGAGGGACTTATAATTTGAAGTGATATGAACAAATGAGTACTTTACAGGCAGAGCAGCTAACATTTGTATCTTGCAATCAGGGATATTTTGGCCGACAATCGAGCATCGAGGAGATATTTAGAATTACATTCAACATAATAGAGAAAAAGTTGTTTTTCATTTGTTCATCAGAACATGGAAAGATTGGTTTATTTTCAGGGAGTTTCCTGCAGAATCAGGGAAAGTTGGCGGCTCGGTACATGCAGTGGTGGAAAGCAATCAACTAGCTAGCCAGACTAGTTGGACAGAAGTTTGACTGATCCTCAGGTGTTTCAACTAGCATTTGGCCAACAGACCAGAAACTAAGGGGCAACACAGCACAAGTAAATAATGACCAACCTTAAATTCTCCTTCGACTGTGACCTTTTCTTTCTTCTTTCTAGAGTTCATCCTTTCCTCTGTTTCTGGATCAACCTTAAAGAAATATTTTGAAGATTTGATTTGGTTTTCTAAATTAGTTCTTGGGATGTTTACACAATGCTTTAAGAGTAAAACTTAAATCAAAATCATTATCCCATTGCAATTGTTACATCAACTAAAATGTTAAACTCAAAAAGTAAGGGACCACTCAGAATAATCAATGTTTAAAAAATAATTTTAAAAATTCTCTTTTTTTAGTAGGTGGGTGGGTCAAAAGAAATAACTGAAAATCAAAAATAAGTTTACAATTAAATTCAGAGAAAATAAACAAATTGTCAGGGGAAAAATACCTATCAGCAACTTCTAGATTTTCTGTCATGTATTTTCATGTTTGTGCTTGTCTATTGTTATAGGTCGGCCCTTGTTGTGATGGCCAACCTCCATGCTGATGCAAGATGGCAAAACTTTTCTTAATTACAAAGTTGAATGCTGGAAGCCAGAAAAGGCCATTGAAAACTTTTGAACTGGGAGAGCATTGATCAAAATATCTGCTTTATTTGAGGCATCAATTTGTTCTTCAGTGTATAGGGTATATTAAATAGCCTGTCAGTATCTAAAAGTAAAAAATTAAGGTGGGAAGGTGGGTCAAAACAAATTCGAAAAAACGATTGACGTTTTAAAAGATTGATTACTCTGAATGGCCTTTAAATACTGAAATATCAATGCATAACTGTGGTCTACATGCATACATTTTTTGAGAACCCTACTGTTTCATTCATTTACATGAACAAAGTATGGTAAATAAAAGATTTGGATGCCATACATTGGACACACTGTCTCTTACTTCTGGCTATACTTTGTCATACAGAAACACATAATTTGTATTGTTATTACATTAACTTACTGTTTTTCTTCTGTCGATAATATCATAACGCAATGTTCTGAATTCCTTCAGTCCAAATGATCCTCCAACAACAAGAACCTATATAAAAAAATTGTTAGAATTGACGCAATGCACATTGAACAAATTATTATTAGGTACTTTTTGATGGTTTCCAAAGTGGCAAGTACCTGTCCCTTTTGAAAGAAGAAGTAGTGGATCTGGCTTATCATGGTCGAGTGTTCAAGCACAAGAGACTTAAGCTCTGGTGTGTCTGATCAGCAGTGTAGGTTTGAGTCCCGGTCTTGACACTTGTGTCCTTAAGCAAGGCACCTAACCATTATTGCTTCGTCCTTCGGATGGGATGTAAAGCTGTAGGTTCCATGTGTTTTGTTGAAGATGATGCTGGCAACTGAATCGGGCCTTAATTTATAGCTGATGATTTATAATCCCTGTCTAGTAAATTTTTCTTTAACCCAAATTTATTTTGAAATTTACCAAATCTGCTTCCCTTGTGGTTTATTACTTGATATTTTAAATAAAGAGTAGCATCCAATTAAGATGATCCCTCTGCTGCTGCTTCCAAGTTTTAAGGTTGCATCATACACTTGGGTGTTAGGTCGCAAGTTCAAATCCCACTCTGGTCAGTTTTTCTTTGTTCAACCCCAAATTTTAAATATAATGACTGCAAAGTAAAGCACTGCTTTGGTAAAATGTCCTTATCCAACTGCCACTTTTTCATTCTTTAAGGAAATAAAATACTTATTTATTATACTAAAATCTTATTTTCTCAAATGAGATACTGCTTATGGTAACTGTACATTGGGTGAAAAAGTGGCAGTCAGATGTTTTAAAACTTTTCCACACAATACTTCTTGTCAAATTAATTAGTACAAGCTAGACTAGACCCTTGGCCTACCTTACTTGACTTCGTCACACTAGCTACATAGCTGAGCTAGGCCTAAGTATTTTCCCCACAGAATCTAAAAACAACTATCATATCATCATCATTCATAATCATTTATGATATTATCGTCCACAGAAGAATAGTGTGGTCATGGTGATACTACCGCTGACCATGCATGCTGTAGTATCACTAGAGTGGCAGTGCTAGCGATGGATACTTAAATACTACTCTAGACTAGTACAGACAGTATGCTATGCATATATATATGATGATGCAGTACACAGCACAGTTTACTTTGACTTGAGTTGACTAGCACTAAAAAATAAGTAAAGTATTGTCATCAGTGTATGTACATCATTACGGGTTTGCCTGATACTTTTGGTAACATGTAATGCTTATTGATATAACGTAAATACATTTATTTACCAGCATGGGAAGTCCAAATCTTAGAAATTTGTTTTTTCTAACAGCAGCCAAGAATCGCTCCATGGACGCCGCCATCTTGCAATATTGTTGTTAACCTCCTTTCCACGTGCGTACAAACACACCGCGCCATTTGTACCAGCATACCACCACCAGCTTATGCGTTGAAATTGGCCGGTGGGAACGACACGGCAGGGACGAAGTTGATGCTTTACACTGAATTTTCACACAAAAGTAACCCAGTCAGCACCCGGGCATTACGGAGTCTGCAAGTAGTGGACACCTGCTTGAATGTTGTCTTTTTGCAGTCAAACTTTATTTTATTGAAAGCGTTTGTTTAAATGTGATGAAGAAGAAAAAAATTGCGTAAAACAAATGTTTGTAATTGATTTTACATCTTGGTCCCGTAATGAAAGTTAACGATGGCAAGCGGCCAAAAAACAGATTTAAAAAAGGGACAGCTTGAAAACATCACTATAGTTTGGTTTAATTTCCAAAATTTAATTTGTTTGTATCTTTCTCAAAACCAATATATGTGTATTATAATTACAGTTTGTACGGTTGTTTTGACTCACTTGAATTGGCTGGGAAAAGAGGAAACACATTCTTGGCACCGAGTCAGTTTCA
>CM021526.1:24762867-24775585 GCA_010994315.2 Pisaster ochraceus | reverse complement strand
GAGCTTCTCCAATGCCACTTGATGCTCCCGTTACCCAGGCAACCTTGCCTCTCAAGTGTGCTACAATGAAACATAAAAAAATGCTCATCGATATTGGGAGCTAGAAAAATTGAAGTTTGAATCCATGTTGTGTAATCCCTACTTCTATTTTGTTCTTTCAACAGCGGTGGATTGCATCCTTGTTCAATTTCAATTCCTGTGACTTATTCACCTCTAATAATGTTGGTATCCAACATAAAGATGAGGTACCACAGTGCCCTCAAGTGTTAAAAAAACAAAAAAAAATTACAAACAAAAATATGGTTTAAAATATTTATACGTCTGATGTTTTCCAATGGCTTTCAACAAGTAGAAACCATTATTGTGGCAAAGGTTGGCACTGACCGATAAATAGAATCTTCAAGAATCCATCAAACTCCAATAACCTTTTTTTTTGCTAAAAGTGGCACACATTATTCCGTGACACTTTCATTTTCCAGACAACAGAAGCCTAAACAATGGAAAAGTTATTTCGCATATATTGCCTAAAATTTCTCCTTTGTCAGTGATGGATGTTTGGTGTTTCAAATACGACCCCCCCTCTTCAACTTACATCCATTTGAACCCCACTTCTCGCAAAACATGAGCAGGAGGTCACCATCTTGTGTCAACGCCCCAACAACAGTTCCAATGATGAAGATGACCAGGGCTAATGCCAGAATTTGGAGAAAGGGTAGAGCAAACAGTAGAATGACAGATACAGCAATGATGATAATCGCACTTTTCGTTTCCATGTTGGTGATGATATTGCGCCTCACCTAATTGATATGTAAGAACTACATTAATCATAAATCTTGAAGGGCAAACTTGCCATCTGCCCTCAGTGGCGTAAACCAGAGGGGGGGCAAGGGGCAGGGGGGCAGGGGGCAGTAGTCCTCCCCCCTCAGAACCCTTGACCCCCCCCTGCTCTTATCCCCCCCGAAATGAGATTGGAAAAATATAGTTGCGATAATCGTAAACCTCCATCCTCCTAAAGGCTGCAGACCAGAGGGATACAGAACTGTGCATGTCATTATAGCTTATACTAGCTTTTATGCACTTATCTAATCTTGATCATTTTTGTCAGACCAGTGAACAGATTTGCCCAATTTTTACCACTTTCAAAAAACATGACACACATTCTAAGAAAAGGGAATTGATCAACGGCTGCGAGGATGGAGGGTTACAATCATCGCAACTGGCAACTGGCTGGGATACACAAACGGATGGTTCGATACATTAAATAGCACCCTCAAATTATGTAATTTCTCCACTTGCCCCCCGCCCTCAATTCAAATGTTCGGTTACGCCATGCCACTGTCTCATTGTCTACCCTCCAATCATGCAATTATTTCTCTGTCAATATTTGTATCTTTCTTTGTTAGAAAAGTCAATAAATAACATACTTAACTAAACCCGCTGCTCAACATGCTCAACAAAAAGGGGATAACATATTTCAACATAATTCATAAAGAAGAATAGACACAGTATCCATGGTAATTGGGCCGCTGTACTACTTTTAAAAAAAATTACATCTACAGTGCCCCAGTTACTGAGTCTAGTGCTGAAATATGATTAAAATTTCAAAAGCGTCTATAAAATTCACACCATAACTTACATTACAAAGCATTCACAGAACTCCAGTTAAAAATAGAACCAAGAAACTTACCTCTACACACCACGCCCCCTTGTGTTCGCCAAACTGAAGCTATCCGCGTATTGGGTCTTAATTTCCACCCGCAGATTCAAGGCCGCCTTGCCGTGTAGTCAGGAAAGTTAGAATGCATGCGGTTCAAGGCGGTAAAATTTGTCTCCCCATCATAGAGCTAGCTCTATGCTCTCCATTCAATTTTTGACGATTTTGTTTTTCATATAAAACGCATCACTGAGCATAACTAAAAGGCAGAATTAAATTATTTGGCTCACCAATTAGTGAATAATTAGCCGTCACAACTAAGTTCTCCTTATCCAGTATACACGACCAGCCTTGAAAAAACGTGTCCCAAAGTAAATGTATACCCTTGGTGTTGCATAAAAGAAGTAAAGAAAAGTGACTTCAGACTAACTTTAGACAAAACCAGACAAAGATATTACTTCAGACAAACAAAAAATAACGTTTTTTCAATGAGAGCGCCTTTTCGTGTTATGCAAATTAGCCTTCTGAAAGGTGCTGCTGCAAGACCACGTGACGCAAGCAGCTAGTCGTTTTACCGCCATTTTGAAAGACAAAATTAAAGGAAGAGATATTCAAGGACTCCCAAGCTCAGCACTCAGCTCCAAGACCAGAAGGAAAAAGCCTCGGGAGAATTGAGGTTTCACTAGAGAGAGGTGGAAGTACCAGGTTCAAATCCCATCCTGAACTATTTTACTAATCGACTAGCAACATTGATGCGACAAATCGAAGTATCTCAGAAAAAAAATACGTCTGTGTGTTTTTGTTTTTAGGTTTTGTTTAAAATAAATATATTAAAAAAACAACGTTTTCCCTTTCTTTTTAAAAACTTGTTAAGGAATTGAAACAATTTTCTCCAATTGTATTAACTTTAACCTTTCGGATTAATATGCCTATGTATTTCAAACCCTAATAAGTTTAATTTATTGCAATTCGTGTGTACCTCCTTCTCAGAAAATTTCTGTCCCAAAAGAAAATCGTACACATTAATACTATTTCTATGTAGCTTCAGATTAAAAAAAAACCCTATCAAATAATGATTGTTTCCAATCAGGAGGACTTTGTTTGTAATGTAGTTTCACTAGCCCAGGAGTTGCATAAAGACATAATCACGTGACGGGGGGGGGGGGGGATAAAAAAGCAACCTGCTTTACTTGTAAATATAGGCCTATATACCTTATGAGCAATTTTCTGATCAATCGTGGGATATCTTTATTTTATATTTTTAATGGCCCATTTGTTATTTGTTGGTGGGAGATCGTAACTTCAGTAAAAAATGTCAACAAGAAGACAATGAAGAGGCCGAGGCCCAATGAGAAAACCCATTGTTTTGTTATGTAAATTATTTCTGAAAGCTGATGCAAGATCACGTGACAAGAAATAGTTGGTTATGCCGCTCGTTTTTAAAGACAAAATGGCCGCTGTCAAAACGTCTTCGTATCTTTTCTCCTACAAATTAAAGATTTTACTGAGTTCCAAGGACACAACTTCCACAAAAATGTGATGGTGAGTTACAAATTCGGTTGTGATAATGATGATTATGTTATAAAGGACTTTCACTTGAAGAATTTAAAGAGAATTAACTTGGGTTTTTTCGGCACAAGCTTCACACACTACACCATGTTTGTACACAGTGCCATCAGCCACACATTCCTCAAAAATGCATCCTTGTGGAGCATTCTTTTGTTCTTTCCTTTGTCCCTGCACTTAACAGTTTCTCATAGACTTTCTACACAAATTTCCTTGTGGAGCACCCCAGTCTTTTTCTTTCCCTTTTTGATTTGTCCTTGGTCTCCATAAAGTATCGAAAATGAGCACATATCCACTGGTTAGATATCCACTTCGTTCATAATCATATCCTTGGCCCTTGCACCAATGCAATCCAATATTTGTCCAGCTGTGGATTTCTGCACAATGTGGTCATAAAACTTACTGGTGGAATGCTACTGTACTCCCAGATGGCACCACTGCTGGAATGTGTTGGGAAAAAAAATCACAAATTTTGTAAGAAAAACCAAACTTTTTTTTATATTATATGAGAGTCTCAGAGTAATTTTTTTTACACAACTCAATGTTATTTCAACTTCCTCTTTAAGAAGTCATGCGCACGTTTTTATTGTTAATTTACAGGGATTGAGCACCATTTGTCATCATCATTATCATTAGGCTGTGCTCGTCCATGGTTGGATGAACCCTCATGCAATTCTCATACTCTTCTTGCTTTTCTGGTCCAAGTAGTCATGTTTGTGTATGTTTGGATTTCGAGTCTGCAAGTGTTTGGGCTCACGCTGATTGGTCGAGATGTTGCTAGGTTACTTAGGTGCGGGGTTTAAAACTACAACCTGGCGCCTACAGTTCACTGATACTTCAGACAGTCTCTGGTAAGTTTTTGTAGTTTTTTCTTTAAAATATTTTCTAGGTTGCCATCCGGTTAGTCTCTTGGTGCACCTGTTGTCTTGTTTTCTTGATAAGTGCCCTGCTCATCTCCATTTCATTTCCTTGACTTCGTCGCGTAATATCAGTTAAGCACCCTCCTTTCCATAGCTCTTTGTGTTTATATTAATTGGTGTTCCATCTCTTTTTGGTTGTTGACCATGTCTCTGCCCAGGATGTCATGTGTTCAGGATGCACAGATATGTATTTTTCCTTGAAATTACATTGATCTTTCCTTGTCAGTTTCCTTGTCAGTAATTCTGTGTGCATACCACAGCACTCCCCCCTCCTTCCCGGTCCTTCTCATTATTTCTTTTTTTGTAGTGTTTGGCCGAGATATTTGAAGTTGAACTACATCATCTGCAGATCTGAAGTTTGTTAGTTTTAACTCTTAGAGTTAGCTTTGTTCTCATAGTTCATAAAAAGTGTTTTTCTTAATGAGATCGGGCATCAGTCCCAACACCAACCACACTTTGTCAGGTTCAACATCAACCACACTTTGTCAGGTTCCCTTTCCATCTTTCCAACAATGAAGTGATTAACTGCCTGATCTGGGGACCAGACTGGTTTACTTGGCATACCCAGCGTGATAATACAAAATAAAAACAAATGTTTTGAGATTAACTGTGTGGGGCCCTCTTAAGGTCAAAGAATGATCAAATTTTTAACAACATTACTCCCTATCACAAAATGTATTTGTTTTTTTGTTTTTTTGCGTTAAGGCTGGCAACGACATGCCATTGTCAGATGAAGTCTACCTCTCCAAAAGTAGATGCCTGATGTGCATGGTGGCGGGTGTCAAGATAGAATGATGTCTTCTCCATCAACAGGTAAATTTATGCACAACCATTAATTTGAGATGCATCAAGAGATTTGGGACAAAGATGATGCTAGGCTTTAAGAGAAATATGTGGAAATGTTTTTAACTGTCCACTGTTAAGAAAATTTTATATGAGACAAAAAATTCAAAAATATGTCAGAAGACGTGTTACAAGCAACGTATTACAGGCAGCTGAACAGTGGTTAGATAAACAAGCTTGAAAAATACTTCTGGCAGACATGTGAACAGGCTTGGACATTCCATTTTACACAGTGTATGTGCCTTGCTTTGTTTGCCCTGTAACAAAGAGGGGCAAAGGGTACTGGAATTCCTGCTCAGAATTCTCCCTTATTCTCAGTATTCTTGTGAAACCCCCAGTTCAAGACCTTCATGCTTTTGTTAGACAAACCAGGACTGTGAGAGATTGATTAGCTGCCACCATTTTATTTAGTATTGAATGCAAGTCTGAGTTTAGAGGAAGGACCACTGAAGGAGTTGCAACTTTCTTACCTCAGAGGAAACATCATCACTGCCCAAATACCTTGCAGTCATATGCTAAACCTATTGTGACTGCTGACATAAACATGCAGTCAGCCAATTGTCTATAGCCGCGAGGTAATCTGTGAGTGCAGAACCCCAAACCAGTAGTTCTAATGAATGAAAGCGAGTCAGGAAAGGAATATTTTCAGTCTTAAAATGTTTTGATTCGTGGTTTGAAGTTGGCTACGGTTGGCCACCTCATTGATTAACATGTTCAAAAAGACAAACTCACTCCCTTCCAGGTGCACAATTTATTTATTCAGTACCGTTTCGAGAAGAGCCACTTATGTCCAAACGCTTGATTGAGATTTTTCTTTTACACTGTACTTGGTTTAAAACTGCAAAACTGCAAAGCCATGGTGCACAGGAATGTATTTATGAAATTTAAAAAATTAATCTCACCTGTCAGCTTGAACGAGTTTAGGAAATTTTGGCGGAAAAAAGTAACGATTTGATTTTGGATTGATGTAATGATTGCATCAAGAGTAAAGAGTATTATTTTATTGTGTTCTTTGTTTGCATGATTGATACAGGAAGGGCTGTTGTCTCCACAGAAATCTAATCCTCAACAAAGTTGAAACTTGCAGTGGACAAGCTTTCTCACAATATACAATGTGTCTGGTAAATGAACCTCTCTCTCTTTTATAAAAGGTAAGTGAAACTCCTGATTATTAAAACAGTTGTTAGTTCATAAATCTATCTTAGTTTCCTTCATTCAAGTTTATCATCACTTTCCCTTGGTGGTTCAACCTAATAGCAGTCTATAAAATTGTGTTATTACTCTTTTGGGGTGAAGGGGGGGTGCAAGGTGAGGGGCAAAGAAATGGCCAGGCAATCAAATACCTGATTTCCATTGTATTTAAAAAACATAAATGGCAAGAGTGTTGAATATAAACACAATCAAAATTATCCTGATATGCACAAGATCTTTCAACACTTTTTTTTATTTATTGCATTGAAGTTACACCATAAACCTGGGAATAGGATGTTTCAGTGGAAGAACAAGAGAGTTTGCTGAACTTCTTTCATCTTTTTTGACTAATAACACTTTTTCATTTTGAATATTACCATTCACACAATTCAGATCTGATGCAAATTAAGGTAGATGTAGGTTACTTTGGCAAACTTATATTTAAAAGGTAGAATGTTTTAAAAATCAAGTCAACATTGATGGCTTATAAGATTTCATTGACAAGGGCAAATTTATACCACCAGGGGGAGGGCCAGTTCATTTGAAATTTCACTTTTCAGGGATGTGATTTCTCCGTTTTTAACCGGAATTCCGGTTTTTTTTTGCCCTTAAAAAAAAGAAATTCCGTTTTTTTTTGCCCCCCCCCCCAAAAAAAAAAAACAACAACATTTTTAAAATGTATTATTATTTTTTTTTTAAAGATCAAATTCATAAAAAAATGAAGAGTTCAGGTTTTTTTCTCAACAGCCTATCACATCCCTGACTTTTTCATGTGCCCTAATGTGTTACTGCTTGCTTCCTTAAACCTTTCACAGCACGAGAAAGCTGATGTCCTACAACCAAGTGTGTAGCAAATACTTTCAGTAAAATCTCAAAGGCGTCAGAGTTTGAGAAGAGCAACTCATAATGGAAACATCAAATGTCTTCAAGGCACTGTGCACATGAAAGAATCATGGCCAAACAACTTGTTGACTTCATTTGTAAGATTGTAGACATGTTAGCTAATGATGTCAAGTACTTCCCTGATGCAACCTTACAGTAACTTAAACGTTCTTGCGAAAAATGGTGCACCATTTGTGTGCAAGGATACAATGTGTGTATTTTGAGTTCATGAAGTTGGAGCTCTAGGCAATTTTCATTGAGGAAATGAACTGGTTTTTGAGCTGGACTTTTCCAAAAGGGAGGTGTAATGGCCCTGAAGATCTCAGAGTGGTGGGGGTGGTGTCCTGGGACCAGCATGGGGTTGCACTGCTTGAGACTATTTTTACCAGGATGATAAAATTGATCTAAGTGTTAAATTACTTACAATGTGCCCTTATTTTACTCCCCAAACTTAGTTTTAAAGTGAACATTAAAAAAACCTCACTTTTCTTTGCATTTATTGTTCTAGACTTCAGATGATGGACAAAGGTAAAACAAAAATAATTAAAATTTCTTTTTTAATTCAAACACTTAACTTTTTGTTAAAAATATGTCCTCTACAGTTTAGGTCTTATTTGTGACTGGCTCTGGCAAACCCCTAAACTTAGGCCTAAACTCAATTTTTAAAAACATTTTGAGATTTTTTTATTTAACTTGAAAGTAACATTGGTCCCTGGGATCAATTGTTGTTAAATGCCAAGAAGTTTCAAGTTTTGCTAGATTTCAGACTTGATTTTGATTGAACAAAATGAAAACCATAAATATGCACAGGATTTCGGGGGGGGGGGGACACACACATTTTGTTACAGTTTCTTTTAATACATGAATACCTATAACTTCATGACAATTTTACTGGTTGATTTGATTGAGGTTAAGTTATTTCCTTTACATACTTTTTTTTTTTTTTAAATACCACCTTTAAGCATTTTTTTTGAACCGTTGCACCAGAATTGTACATGAAAAACATTCCACAAAATGGAAACAAGCATAACTAGCAAAGAATCTATGACTAAACATCTGTGATTTTGGGTTTGGGTGTAAACTTGAAAGCGTAACAAAATTAATGATGAAGTTTCCACAGCTTAGAAATGTAAATTATTTGTGGCAAATAAAATAATAAAAATTAATCTTACAAAAGAATTGTCCAGATAAAACATCACTCTTCGAAAGATTCAGAATAATTCCTCTATTCCGGGCTAATTCAGTTTCTTAAAAATGGTTGTTCTTATGCTGAGAATGTTAAAATTTAATCCTGTACGTTTTTTATGTTATTTGAAGTTGGAGTTGTCAAATAAAATGATTATATATATGTAGCAAGAAATCGTTTATATTCCCTCACTTAATGTCATATTTTTGTACATGTAAAGTGTTGAGGTCGAACAAGTATTAAGCAAGCCATGGAACATACTTAAAATGCAAGAACATGCAAGAACAATTTGTTTATTAAAAGAAAGTTTAGGCATAGGACCTACCAGAGTTATTTTACCCTAAGTAATACACATCAAAATTTAAGTGTGGAAATTCAACCTCGCTCAATTTTCTTTTTTTTAAAAGACTGGTCCTATTCAGTGATGTAACCCAACAGAAATAGTGGCAGTAAATGGGTCTATAAAACCTCTCAATTCTTTTTCAGAGAAGTGCAATAGGTTTTTAAAATTCCTTCCAGGGTTCCCTTCAGCATGATTTGAAAATACTCATTCAACCCAAACACTTATGCCTTCAACCCAAACCCTAACCACAGTCATGCATTTAAACCTAACCACCCAGTCAAACTTTCAGTACAAATGATTATAACACCATACATTAAAATGTATTTATAAAGTTCTGTTATCCTTCCAAAACAATGATGAAACCTGAAGTTACCTATTAAAATGTCATTGTGACATATATCCCAGCCTAAAGACAAAAAAGACACTATCTTCAAATTATATCTTAGAATAAAACCACTTTAACATAAAAAAGTTCCATGCCCTTAAGTTCATTTGCAAAAAAAATGATTATAAAACTTTTAATATAAACAATTACCAACCTTTAAACATCTTTTGCAGGTCGGTCCATCCATTAATTACAACAAGTAATGCCTTTCAATATATGCCATAATACAATATTTGTACTGTCACTTTAAATCAAATCCATCCCACAAAGAGGTCCCATGAACCTCTACCCACCTAACCCAACTTATACTATCCAGCCTTCATCCACCCAACTTGGCCCAGTCCTATCCTAATCTACCCCTACCTCACCCCACCATGGTGACTCCACCACTTTCACTATAGCCCGCAGCCCAACCATATCAATCCAGCAACCCCAACCCCACCCCATCATGATAACTAGCAGGCCATTCCCCAACCCTCACAGTAAGCTTTTAGCCCAACAGTTAGCCAACTGAAGCAAACTCCCAGCCGTTACCCCAGTCCTCTGCCAGCCATTCCCCTAACCGTAACCCCAAACCAAACCCTCATCCCAACCAGCCCAACCCACAGACCGACTGACGGCCTCCCAGCCCAACCCACAGACCGACTGACGGCCTCCTAGCCCATCACCCCAAGCCCTCACAGCCCAGCCCACTGGCTGACTGGCTGCCCAGCAACCTCCCTGCCTCAGCACTTAGACATTTTACTGCCCAATGTTAGCTATCTCCAAGTGCCTTGATGAACCCTCAGATCAGCCAAAATATACAAGGGCAGGCGTAACCCAGCTTGATCACACACGAATGTCCAACGAGCCAGAATATTACTACCATACCAGTCCAACTATCGCATTTCTGTTCATTACCGCGAGATCTTGCGGGAGCCAGTTGCGTACACCTGTTCTATTTGACAGGCACAGGTGATTGGAACCAGCCAAAGAAAAGGACAGGTACCTGATTACCGGCTAACAACAGGTAGTCGGGATCAGGTACTCGACGGCTTGATGCCGTGACGCGATATTCAAAATGGTCGCCATCCATGCTTGATTTATGTTAACACCGTGTATGTGGGCTATTGCGATCTTTCGATGGGATTTAATGTCTCTAAGAGGTAAGCATTATCGTGTAGTGTATTTAAGTTCAACATGTAGAATAGGAATAGGTCTCTTGGAACCCGTGTAAACACTAAGATTGTCACAAAACGGGTATTTTAATAGCATTTCTATTTCCACCTGCATGCACGTAAACAACGGCACTTGAAAGTACAACGGCCGCAAGCAGCTGTAACGTTACTTTGACCATGGGGGTTAATTTCTACCTCCATGCTTTGACCCATGACGTAGGTCATTGTATTGAGCCAGTCAATGGCAACTTGCCGTCAATCAAATGAAACAATCGACCTTTCTTTTGAGAGTATCTGGGTTACATAATCTTTTACCACTTGTAGTTTTCATAACATTGTATTTCTCTATACTTTTTTAGGCTTTGCATGGTGAGGTATCAATATACACATGGTGTTACCGCAAACCGAATATAGGACATTGTATTTCTCAGTGCATGGATAGTACCTGAGATCAATATGTGGGCATATAGGCCCATGCATGTGTTTCTAAAATGGAAAAAGGAGGAACTAGATGCAACGTCAGTTGTCATAAACTGCTTACCAAACAAAATGACCTGTGATATCAAACGAATTGTTAATGGTATGACGCTTCGACCTTTGCAGAGTCTTCCTCAAAGGCTGGTGTTCTAAAATGGTTGACACCTACATTCATTCACCCTGAACTTAACCAAATTGTATGTAATTTTAAGACACCGTAATGAAGGGGGTTAGGTGGGTATGTTTTTGAAAATAAAATGTGCTCATTTTAAGTTATTTCGTGTAAATAGTTACCGAATAAAGAGAACGACGATACTGTGTAATTTTATTTCTTGTTGATAATGATATTCACTGTTGTGTGTATTCGAACCTTGCCCAAGTATAGTTATTCATAATCTTGTGAACTTCGGTAACAGTTAATTTTATTTGATATTTTAATCGTTCATCTTTAGTTTAAAATGGTAGAATATGAGCTATTTTTTAAAGGAACATATACGACCAATAATGATAAAAATACTATAAATTTGAGATTTTTCGCCTTTTTCTTCGAAGAAAATAACTACATATTGAAGTTAGATTTTCAGCTTTAAAAATAAACAAAAAGACAGTCAGAAAATATTTTTGGTATCGAAAATCGGGTAAATTTTTTTTTACAACGATAATTCTGAGTAGCCCCTGACGTTGTCACACCCCAAACATTTTTTATGCAACGCCAAAATCCTCCTCAGAGACGCTGAATACGCTTCGCAAAGTAAAAGGCAAGGCTACAAAAAAATACTTTAAAATTATATAAATTAAAAAATGTTACTTGAACACAGAAAAAGAAAAAGAAAAACAAGGAAACGATTATTACTATTAATGCTGTAGATAAACACGTAGGCCCTATATAAATTAATGAACAAAATAATTAAGCAAAATTATTAAGAAACTTATCCATAACGAATTTATTAAAACAAAACAATTGACTTTTTCAATGAATTCTTGTACCAAAGATCCTAGCTGAAATAATCCCCGATATCGACCATTTCAAGAAGCTGAATAAAAAATATATATATAGAGATACAAATAAATAAATAAATAAATAAAACATTCGATTGAACGAACACCCGCATCCAGTCCATGCCAAAAACCGGTCTCTTTCCGATATTATATTCAAATCCTAACGAAACCACTCAACCGAACACGCAAAAATCCAGCGAGAACACCGGTGAAATGTTTAGTGCTAGCCCTTGCTACTTTCCACTGACCACGGCATGAACGAGCCCCTAAAACACTACACAGTCCAGCTCTGTTGGCCTATTCCTTCATTCTACATTGAGCACCACCGAACCAGACACTCAAATAGTATTCAACAAAAACACATGTGAAATTACGGCATTGCCCCTCTCCACAATTTATGTCCTTGGTCACAATCCACTCGTGGTCGTCATCACGGCTGACCGACTGACCCTGCATCATCCCAGACGATACACGGCGAATACCCTTCAAGAACACTGGTGGAATCAACGCTGTTAGTCCCATCGTCGTGTTGATCACAGCTAGCCTATACTGGAGACCCGCAACCCCCACCCTCAATGTATTCCCATCAGTACTCAGACCAATAATTCCCTATACCGTTTCCTATGTGAACTAATGTTCTATACCTACAGCGTGTGCCTTCCAACTCCAATATTTTCCAAGTCCGAACCAGAGTCCCCTGTATACCTTAACCTATTTCTAAGTAAACATACGATAAAGCCTGTGATGCCTTCCACTCGCAAATTATTTACTAAGTACGAAGCACTGATTTCCCCATGCCATAGAATCCTGTATAAAGTATTCTACTCCCAAATTATTTACTTATCCTGTATAAAGTATTCTACTCGCAAATTATTTACTAAGTACGAAGCACTGATTTTCCCATGCCATAGTATCCTGTATAAAGTATTCTTCTCGCAAATTATTTACTAAGTATAAAGCACTGATTTTCCCATGCCATAGTATCCTGTGTTAAGTATGAAAGTATGAATCGAAGGTTCATCAAGTCCAAAATGCGAATTTTCCTGGGGGGACCCAAAAGGGTGTTGTGGGTTGGCGTCGGACTCCGAAGGCAGCGGTCCCCGGTTCGAGCCCCG
>CM021526.1:24749693-24761156 GCA_010994315.2 Pisaster ochraceus | reverse complement strand
GTCCGGAGCCATTTATTTTCATTGGACTTCTCTTGCTTAAGTTGCGTTCGAGACTTATGAATTTCATTAAATCAAAACATAGTAAAAGAACACCCAGGAATCGAACCCAGTACCCTTGGGTTCAGAGTCCGGAGCCCTTCCTCTAGGCCACTGCTCCTCTTACTTTAGCTGCGTTCGAGTTTAATTTAAAAACCCATTACATCAAATCAACATCGGCTAAAAAAAGTAAACTAGTGGTATTTAGCGTGTGTGCGATTCGAACCTGGTACCATGGGGTTCTGAGTCCCGAATCTTATTCACAGCGCTAATGGTAATCTGCCTTATTTGCATATATTTATGTAATATAGAATCTTAGCATGAATTAACACTGTTAAAGATAGATAGAGAAGTATAAACAGATGAAAGGATTGGGACTGGATACGACGAAGTTGTGGCATGCACAGGGCCAATTATTTCGCCGGTGGTCTGGATAAATTAACTGAAACGAGCTCCAAATGTGGCTATAAAACAACTTTTGTTATACATAATCGGGAACTGAGTGATCTCTGGCTATAGCAAATCTGAACATGACTATTCCCACTTAGAAAAGTGCGCACATAGGAGCGATATTAGCTTTTCTCCGGTCTCCACACAGAGTCCAGTGTAAATGTTTCTTAAAATTGAATTGTGTGATGTGGGTGTTTTTAATTTCCATGAACAGAAGTGTTCCAGATTATTTCAAATAGTACTGTTCCCACCTGCAATTTTGAATTTCTCTGAAAAGTCCAGCAAAACTCCAAAGATAAAAATAGGCCTTATTTCCTCTGCTGAAGTTTAAATTTTGCATTATGTGTTGATCATTATGATTAACATCGATTACATTTTGGGAGGTCAAAAAATGAACAGAATACCCCCCGCAATAATAATACTCATAAAAACAGCAACAACAACAACAACAACTTTAAAACCACTGTTACCAGGTGTTTGACATGGCAACAACTACAAGATAATTATGATAGTTGACCCTTATGGTAAAAGTTAGCAAGTAACCTGGCGAGCAGCTGCCACCGGCATATCCGGCCGTCTTGGATTATGTGTTCAAGTTTGTTATCAACTGATTTTATTTTAGAAAAACAAAATACTTTCAACTTTACAGGTCGAGAAATACTACATCGTCAAACTTTGTAACCTTGGGCCCAAATGTTTGCGTAATAATTTTGTTTAACTGGAAAAATAAAAATACATATTTTCCCCCCAAATGGAATAAACCAAAGTTTATAGCAGCCCAATAATTACCCCAGTAATAAAATACAATGTCGCGTTGTTGATTTTTTCAAAATAAACAAGTTCACTATAAACCTCAAAAACATTTGGAAAAAAACCCTAAAATTTTGAGGTACGAATATGAATTTTGACCAAACATGGGCAAAAAGCCCCAATTGCGACTTGCTAATTCCCATTTAGTGAAACATTTTTTGACCTATTACAGTTTGATAAAATGACTATTTGTGCAAAGTTACTTTAAAAAAAAAACGCTCAAGAAATTTTAAAAATACGGAGGTGGAGGGCAATACGTTTCTATGCGAATTAAACACACACGAAAAAAAAAACGGGAAATGCCCGCAACACTTCAAAGAATAAATTTTTTTTTCCCCCGGGTAAATGTTGTAATTTTCCACAAGACCAATTTTTCATTTCAACAATGTGGTCGATGTTGAAATCCGAGTACTGTTATGAGCTGTCAAAAGATGGTATAGTGCCTTATTTGCATACTTTTAAAAAGTCCAAAAACACCCCTATTTGAAACTAATGGAATAGCCCACCCATACACCTGGTGATTTTGTATACATTCAATGAAGCCTGTAAGGACCTATCCATAATTTTGTAAGAAAATAATTTTCTTTAGGCCCTAAAAAGGGTAAAATTCACTAAGGTATTCTAAAATAAATGTTTAACCATGGCCCGCAAAACCAGCGCGAAATTGCAAATTGGCTGTTGCAGTTTTCCCCGTACTTGTTAGTTTGGTGCCATGGTCCATCAAATATGGTATGAAGCCGGTCCATTGTTTGGCCGTGGCCAACATTAAAAAAAAAACCTCTGATTTTTGCAGTCCCTTATCCTTTACTCTGAAATACTGAGAAATTACGCTCTCTATTGTGCACCTGAGACCAATCTTTTGGGGTTTTTCGCCCTGAAAATGTATCACAGTTGACCAAGTTTTGTATTTCCCAGTCATGCACCACCAAAGTGAACAACAATCGGGTGGTTGATCACGGCCTAAAAAAGACACAGGCCAAGGTGTGCAACAGCGACCGAAATGGTCTGTAAAAGTGGGCGAATCATGGGGGGGGGGGGCACATTCACACCGAGAGCATAATGTGGCCAACAAAACCATTAAATATTATATTATCTTATAGGCCTACATTATAGCTTTAGTCTAAGTAATTTGAACTCTAAAAATGAACAGCACAGCTTTTTTGTTTTTTTCTTGTCCTTTTTTTTAATATTCAAGTTTATTAATTGCATGATACAGTTCTTTCTCAAAGCATACTCTACATGCAAAATTCCAAGCTGGTATCATCATAGGCACATACCCCAAATAGTTCACCTATCTGCCCAATAAAAACCTATAATTTGTTACAAAATAACTTTGCTTATAAAATTGTGATAATATTGATTTACAAATAATTTATAATTATTCATGAATCACAATGCCGCCAAGAAATATTTGATGCCGTAGACATATTTTATAATATTCAAAAACAAAAAAATTCTCACACTTTGACAAAAAAACCTAACAAAAATAGATTAGAACTAATCAGCCCCCGAATAATGAAAATGTGAATACAATAACACGCTTTTTAAAAATATATGTACAAGGACAAACAGTGTTTGATTAATTATATTTCAACCAAAAAAAATTAAACTGACACTAGAATAATGGAAAGCTATCATATTTAATTATATTAATTGAATTCTCATAGAAATATAAAGCAACACTGAAATAATAGATAGCTAAAAGTTTAGCCATTTTCACAAGGCCTTGTCACACACAGGGCAATGTCTTCAGGCAACTTGGAGGCAACCACCTGCACTCTATGCAAAAGGAACAGCACAGGAGACATTGTTCTAGCTCTGACTGACTGTCCCCAGGAAAATAATCAGAAAACTGGAAAGTGACTGATATTTTTTATTGGAGATTGCCTGGAACTGGTTGCCTGTAAATTGCCCCGTGTGACATGGCCTTAACAGTAGGGTAAACATGTATTTTCAGTTATTTGAGCTTAGCTCAGTTCCTCGATTAATGTTTCAATTCCTAAAATCACCGATGTGTTACTACCAGTAAGTAAATGCAGCTTCCAATTTAGTGTGACAATTATTACTGTGACATAATTTAGAGTAACTCAAACTGAGTAACAAGGCAAATTTCATACCCGGTTATGGTGTTAAAAATTTATAAAAACATTTTGAGTACATATAAAACTTGTGTGCCACTAGGCATCGTTTTCTTTGGAGTTTGCACAGGACTCTGTCACTCTTTTATTTGTATTACTTATTTTGTTTTAAAACCTAACAATAATCCTGTAGCCTAACACACTCTTGTACAGAAGTCCCCCAACCTCCCAAAATAAATAAGAATAAGAATAATATTAAATAATAATAAATAATTAAATGAAGGAATACAAAACAATAATGATAATAATTATCTTAAGAACTCCTGAGATTCCCAGAACACAATGATGACACCCAGCATCAGCACCATCTTCCTTGTATAGCATAGTAAAATTCTGCACAGAATTTGTCAGTTTTTATTTTTAAAATTCCATTTGATGCTCGCTATGTGGCATGGTGTCCCCCCCCCCCCAAACCACCCTCCCATTGTGTTGTCATTGTGGTCTTTATTTACATTCACACTTTAGCCAGAGCTTGTTCCAGATCTCGGATGAGGTCATCTGAATTCTCAATACCAACACTGAAAAAAACACAATGTGAACATCAATATTTCATTTCTATCCTGCAGGATGCAGAAAAGCAATGAGTGTACATTGCTTATTACACATTCGTGAAACATTAAAATTATATTTAATATTCTTTACTTTATCCTTGATGCCATTTATCTTTGTGCTACCCGCTGCTAGTTACGGGACTCGAACCAGTACTACCATTCAATGGTTAGGATATCTGGGGTTGTGGGTTCAAAACACAGCAGAGTAGCTTGTGGGATTTTTCCCCACGGGACTTGGTAAAACACTGAGTATACAACGTTTGCCATCAGTCGGGTACTGGACATTTTCATTTTAGGATGGGAAGGGGGGGCAGGTGGGGTAATACAAGAGTTCGTGCATTAGAAGTTACCTTACAGTGAGCGTGCACTGCCTAACGATAACACTCACAAACTGGAAGTACTAGAAATCCCAATTGTGCTTGTGTGTCTTTACATTTGTTATGAATGGGCTAGAAATTTCACAGACTGGCTGAATAGTCCATCCAGCCCTACACCAACACCCCCCCCCCACTCCCACGACCCACGTACACTGTTTTCCTCATCTTATTGTGGATTTGGAAAACTAACACATAAAGGTTTAGGAAAATAATGTGTTCCCTCTGCCAACTGGGATTTGGAAAATGTGAAGAGTTGCAGACGTGTTCTTGGCTGGTAAAACCAATTTTCTTGATGTTGTATATTTGGTCAGAATTACTTAAAATCATACTGACTTGTGGTCATTTCTAAGTCTCCTATTACTAGATCACAATAATCACTCTTGTCACTGTGATTTTATCAAAGTTTATGAACAAAGTTTATGAACAAATACGTTGAATCCGAGGACTTTATTATTGTGACACACATATATTGGGTCGGTACGCTATTCTGAGGTATGGAAAATCTTGTTAATTCATATCTGTGTCGAAAAGATAATGATGTACTACATGTTACAGAAGTCATCATGGAATTATGGGAGCACCCCAACCTGACAGGTAGGGCGCTCGATTTAATTTGAGTATTAAAGGAATTTGTTCAGGCATTGACTGATAATTTTATTAAGAGCGAAAACTAATGGGCATGTTTATACATGTCACATTAACAACAGAGATCTGGGTGCTTTGAGGACGGTTGCTTCGCTTTCATTTACAAAAACAATTGGGATATTGTTTTAAAAAAAGAAGTCTAAACAATGGGAGAACAAAGAGTGGACGGACAAAGAAGTGTTGTGTCAGGGGTGGGTGTTGAGGGAAGGAGGAAGGGGGACGAAAATAGGTCAGGAAGGGGGTGAAGGGGTACTTGAATTAAGGTACCTGAATCTTACGAGCCCGTCAGAGATACCGCCTTTCTGTCTGTCTTCTGGGGTCATGAGAAACGGGCCATGGGTCATGGTGGCTGGGTGCTCAATCAGGCTCTCTGTAGACCCCAGTGACACAGCCAGCGTGATGAGTTTAACTGACTGTAGGGGCGGAGAAATCGCAATCAAATAGAAACCAAAATGATCTCCCTCCTCAAAAAGAATATGAGATGCACAGAGGATTTCCAAGACACATCCTAAGCTGTGTGAATGGAAGCTCATTTGTTCAATAGATAATAACAATACACAGGTCTTATATAAGCCCTTTATCAACACCCCCGGGCATCTCAAAGCGCCCATTATTTTTATGACAGATGTGAAGAGCTATGTCTGTATTATGAGACCAATTCATATAACATGCTTTACAAGGTGATGAGGCGCAATCTGCAGCCAACCATACCAGAAACATCAAGGCAAACCCCTTCTCTTAATGAAATGAGTACCTGTACTTGGTTCATTTACACTACACAAAACAAAAGACCTACAGCTCCATGTCCCACCTGAAGAATTTAATTATTTTGCAATTAAACGTATTCTTAGTGATTGGTGATAAGGGCTTTGAATGGTTTGCATAAAAACGTAGTCAACATAAATCAAATTGTGTAGTTCATTTCACACCAAAGTAAGAAACAGAGCTGGTACGACACTTGGTGAAGATGAGATACCAGCCAAAACACATGAGGGTAGGTTTCGATTCATTTACTGCTGTTTCAAACCCTATCTTCTGTGCATGATATGAAAATTTGACACTTTTTGATGCGATTATGTATTCTGGGCGGCGTATACACTGACCTTTGACCAAGTTTTCACAGATTTTCTGGTGTTGTGGCTTATACTCCGGGGGCAGCTTATGTCCCAAATTTAGAGTAGGAACAAAAACAAGACAAATTTTGTTCTGTCACTTTGGTATATTAAGGAAGTTCACTTTCAATGACTTACTTCTATGTATATTTGGTTTAATAGTGCAGTAGCACCATGTGTACATTTACTTTGCTGTGTACCTTGCTTTTGATTCTACTGTCGCGTATCTACAAAGCAAAGCAGATATACACATGGTGTTACTGCAAACCGAATATACATGTACATTGATACCTCACCATGCAATGCCTCAAAAACTACATACTTACTTCTACTAACGTCTTTGCAGGCTGGAGTCCTCCAGCTACTTCAAAGACCACCATCCCACCAAAGGAAGACATCTGCTTCTTGGCTACCTCATGCTGGGGGTGTGATGGTAGACCTGGGTAGAACACCCTGCTTATCTGTATCACAATATGAACCATACAAGTACCAAGATAAAGTCAATTGAAATCACCATGTTACAAATCGCATCACTCATACAACAGCGCCCTCACTTGGGTCGATGAAGCTCTATCATCAAGTTGTGTGCAGCGCATACATGTGTGCACGTTTCCATTGTTTGACCTCAGTGGTGGCAGCCGATGCAAGGGATCTATTGACCCCATATTACACATGGCAACTGTCTGCCACGCTCGTCATTTTGGGAGTCAAGTTGCGTGCAAAAATATTTGGAGGCATATAAATGCTGTATCATCTAATTGCTCACTACACTGTATAACACGCGAGGACATTAACTCCCAAAATGGCGCAACCAAGATTATTGTGACGATAACGTCAGTTGAGTTGAGTTGAATCAATTGTGCACAAAAGTTGGAAGTTGGGATAAACTACAAGACTTTTTAAATTTATTTTTTTATGACTTGAAACCAATACCTCACCTTTGGATGCTGTTCCAGGTACTGAGCTATTCTCAGTCCGTTTTGGCTGTGCTTCTCCATACGAAGAGGCAAAGTGCGGATTCCACGTAGAAGCAGAAATGCATCAAATGGAGACTGCAAAAAAATACAAAATAAAAAGTCCATCAGCTCAGAATTTGAAATGAAACTTAACTATTTGGTGTAGGAAGTGGCCTAATTCTGACTTCAATTCCATAGAGATGCTCAAAAGCAAAAAATCAGCTCAGCACAAAACAATTTTGCCTGCCAGATATTCAAACGTTATCATGGGCATGACGAGTATATTTGCTCATTCTTTTACAGCAGAAATGTGTTAAGAAAAATGTGTTGCTTAAAAAACAGCTCTTGGGGACTGGGCTGGCTCAGTGGTTTCTTGCTCTGTCTTCCATCTCTGTGGAGACAAATCCCACCTCAGACCACAGACTTGCATGTGGATTAGGTCTTCAGTCCCTACCTGCTTGCGTGGGTTTTCCCCATTGGGGTTTTCCTCCCACATCTAAAAAACTTAACATTCTTCTTGTTTCCTTTCAGGCACCCTGTTGATGGTGTTAATTGTGCTGTTGGATGTGTCATATATAAATACTATGATATTGAATCCAGGTGTGAAATTGAAGCAATATTCCCGAGAAATGGGTCCATCTGAAAAGCTTTCATCTTTGACTACACACCAGACAGCTTCCTGTTTGTCCTTGGAACATGCTGATCCCATACAGAATCTCTTCATCCTTCGTGCTCATAGAACCTGCAACGATGTCACTGTGTCCACCCATGTACTTAGTACTGGCAAGATAAAAAAACAGAAGGACACTAGATGTGAAAGGGGCATGGTTTTACATGGAAAAAGCAGACGGTGTATATTTAACACCTTAGAGACCACAGCAACCACACGCAGCTTGTACCGAAATGCCCATAACACTCTGCAAGATTTGGCCTTCTTGTGCTAAAACAAGAGCAAAAGTCAAAGAAAAGGTAATGTACCAAATTTATTCACAATTATCTCTTTTTTTTCGAGCGTACAAACTGTGGGGGTGGGGGTGGGGGGTTTGCGGCCTGTGTACACTTTCTAAAATAAAATAAATTCATGATTTTGTCAGTTTGTATCATGGCAGTAATCGATGGCTAAACTCACATTAGATCATTGATTTGTACAAATCTTTGTGGACTCAAATAAAGTGCCAGCCATCCTTACTCCCAGCCATTATACAGCCCAGCTTTTCATGCATGAATCAGCAGCAGAACTAGACTTTAAATCAAGTCGTTGTATAGGCTGTATAGCCCTATGGTGTGAGTTGTTATACTCTTACCAACTGTGAACGACGACGTCAACACCAAGCTCCAGAGGGCGCTGCAGGAAGGGGGACCCAAAGGTGGAGTCCACTACACTGACAGCACTGGGGACAGTCTTAGCGACGTCAGCAAATGCCTTCAAGTCAAGCACACCTAAGCATGGGTTGCAGGGTGTTTCTCCATAGAACAACTTGGTGTTTGGTTTGATTGCTTTTCTATACTCTTCAATGTCACATGCCTTGATGAAGGTCACCTCGATACCATAATTTGGAAGCATGGTTTTCATGACGGAATAAGTGCCAGAATATGCAGAATCTGGAGCAATCTAGAGCATGGAAGAACACATCAATTGAAATATATTTATAGATGTATACACTCACTGGGCAAAAAATAGTTAATGGTCTGAGGATCGGCCCTGGCAGAGTCTCTCTAGAAGGCTAAATGGTTTTAGCCTTTGAGAAAGACTCTGCTAGGGTCAAAACATCAGGCTATTAACTATGTTATGCACAGTGGATGCAATTCATTTTGGTTTGAAAGCAGCATATTTCTCAAGGACTTGGTACCTGCATAAGTTTGTTAAAAGTAAGCTTTCATATTATCAACAATTATGCTTCATACCTTCAAACAGATCTATAACCAAGTACCCTATATATAGACAACAAAATACTTTGAAAGTTGTAAATTTTTGTTTTTGTTGACAGTACACAGCTGTTTTTTGGGGAACTGTTTACAATGTAACTTACCACATGATCACCAGCCTTCAGCAGAGTCAGTAGGGTTGTTGTGATGGCTCCCATGCCGCAGGAAAACACCAAAGTGCCCACCCCTCCTTCCAGAGAGTTGATGGCATGAGCAGCCGACTCACAGGAATGGTTGGCAATCCTGCTGTAAATGTAACCGTCCTAAGGAAGATAAGGTCCTCAAAGTTACAACATCATACAAAGTTATATTTGTGTTTTGGGTGCGATCGGTTTTGAATGTAGACAACTTGTTTTATCTGTCATTTACATGTCAAAGGAAGTGAGCAATATGGACACACAGTTGCTCAATTTACAGCAAGTTGTAAAATCCAAATTCCAGAGCTATTTCAATTTAATAAAAGTTCAGAAGTAACTCTCCTCTTAAACTTGCGGGTACAACTATGTGTAAAACTCTTTTGGGAGGAGTGTTGGCTCTGAAAAGAGCCGTTGGTATGTTGTTCAAACTGCAATACCATTGGCTCTTTTCTGGAGCTAACACTGCACCCAAAATAGATTTACGCATGGTTGTACTCGCACGTTTACAGAAACACCAGAGCTTGAGTCCTGTGTTCTTATCCACTCGGCCACAACATGCGACATCTTGATAACATAGTGTCTACAACTCACCTTTATACAATCATTATAATCATCCACTTGATTGATTCTATACGTAGATGCAACGCTGATAGAAGGCACTAATGGAAAAGTTAGGTCCCGCCCTTTGAGCTCAGGTTGACAGCATACAGCTTTAGTTTCAAGACTAGTCTCTGGATCAAAATGGTGCGTCTCTGTGTCACGGCGGAGCTCTTCTGCTGGATCTTTGATTCCCCCAGAATCTTGAATGCTGGAGGGCACCCTGTTGAGTTTCCTGTTCTCTCCCATGTTTAGCTCTGGTAAAAAAAAAGATAAAACTGATGGTGGAAAACAATGAGAACTTATAAGCCCTAATTTGCACAGACAGTCCATATTAACACCTAATTCATTCAATTCCTGCTTGGTGTGAGAAATTTTTTTCTCTCCAAAACGTTTTATTTAGCTTATTTGCCTTGGGCCTAGTAACCAGTTCACTTCAAAGGATGCGATAACGGACAAAACTCTTACACAACACAAAGCGGCAGTCTTTTAAACTGGCCCTCTGAGTTTCTTTGCGTGTTGGCAGTGGTCATGTCAACAGGGTGCGTGTGGTGAGACACTGTGGAGAACTGCGCATACACGGGCAACTGTTTTAAGGAGTCCCAGTGGTCATGGTTCAGTGGCCCCAGTCAAAAGGCACTGCAAACAAATGCCTAAATGCTTTAATCAAAGACCTGTTCACATACCAGGCGAGATTTTGTAAAGACAGATTATATTACTACACCTCATACATATTCATGACCAACAGTTGAAGTGTCACTGGTCCATTCAACATCACGTGCCAGATGCTATCTTTGCTGTTTACCAAGTGCGCACGAGAGTATTCATGGCACGCACATGATAAAACCCATGACGAGTAAACTGACGCCCAGGTAGTCCGGGCATCAGTCTATTTGTCATGCACTTTACAATCGTAGAACTGTTCCCCGGGTGCTGTATGTATGTGTGAACATCACCCTAGCAACATCCAACACATGAAAAGATGGCGACACACGTAAATGTCAATCTACGTTTTTCGGAGCTCAATGAGTCCTTTCCAGGCATGGGTTGACGATCGGCCATTACATAACAACTTTCCAACAATTATTGGTTCTCCCATATGCAACAAGGGTATTTCTCCGGGCCCTCGTTTTTTCTTCCTCCCAAAAAATCAAACACTTTTGATCTCTGGCTGTGCTCCTTGGTCATAAATGGGTTGATGTGGCTGTCTGCCAAATTTGCCCATTACTAGAAAGCTCCTTTAAAAAAAGAGGCTGAAATGAAACATCCTTTTCGTCTGACAGGTCACACCTGTTATCTCCATGTAATTGCTTTTCCAAACGTGGACATAATTGGATCGTGCACAAACCAGTCATGGTAGGGTTGCTGACTGCCCCAGGCATGCCAGGCAGATTAACTGCACATCAATTAAGTTCAATGACCCAAGTAATTCAATGTAAATGCACCTAATGCTTGAAAAGGATGAGTAGTTTCTGAGTTTTGTTGCCAAAACTCGGAAATTCTTTAATGGAGTTTTCCCGTAAATCGTAAAGCTTTCATGCCTGCGGCTTAAACATGTCGTAGCCCCGCCTTCCTAAGTCAGCTTCTCACTCTCAGCTGGGAGTGGGAGTAAGGATAGTTAGCCTCACAAATTATAATTGGTCTTGCACCCTCACACCATACACTCGCAACCAACCCCTTACCCTCACATTACATCACACAAACCCTCTCCTCACTCACTGCATGCCC
>CM021526.1:24739292-24749650 GCA_010994315.2 Pisaster ochraceus | reverse complement strand
ACACACACACAGACCCAACCCCTACTTAATTAGTCTAATCATCCTCCATGGTCTAATAATAATATAGCCCAGTCACGACGTCTGACCGTTAAACAAAATCAATTAGCTATTAAATTATTCACGACACTTGCTTAAAAGGAAAAAAAAGGGAAACCTGAATATTTCTACTTACCGGTGCTTTCAAATCAACCACTGTATTTTTGTACACAAACCCCAAGTGTGTAGTTAATCATTCGCCCTCAACGTTAGCAGTGAAAGAGTTTCTGTGACCGTTTTTTAAATCGCTGGATGATATGTAGCGATTGAGTACTCACTGCTTGTTCAGCTGAATAATCTAATTTTGCCTTCAATTATGCCCAGTGACTTGTTTTTAAAGAATATCGAACAAATTGTACTGATATTATTAAAGATAATAATAATTTTGGTGTTAAAGCAGCGCAGAACGAAGAGCCAAAGAGTTTACCGCCTTGTACTGCATGGGTTCTAATTTTCCTGATTATGCGGCTTGTCAATGAAAATTCTGGCCCAATACGCGGCTAGCTTCAATCTCTGGTAGAAAAAAACACACGACAAAAACAAAGAAAAAAAACAAAACAGCTGTGTGTGCGATTGTTGTGCGCAATTTTCTAAGGCGAGGATAGTCCAAAATTTTGCGCGCACAGTTTAAATCTCAAAAATATTAAATAATTGGGCACGCAAATTTCAAGTAACATTTAAACAACGCAGAAGTAAAATCATATCTCAGAAAAAATGATTTAGTTCGACAAAATTAACATTTTGTTATTAAGGCTGATTTTTTTACAGTAAAATGTCATTTTGCGCGCACATTTTTGTTACAATTTTTAGATTTTGCGCAGTTTAGGAAATTGCGCTCAGAGGTGTTAAAAAAAAAACTTGAAACAGGACGTAATAATAAAGAATTGAACCGCCGGGCACACAGAAAATCTGAGAAAATTTTTAGGGGGGTCTGCTGCTGCTGGTAACAACTTTTGATTTGAAAACACTACGAATAGCTAAAGAGGTAAGTAATATCCAGCCAGGAGACAATGTTTTTGAAGTAGGCCTACTTCACTTGAGGTTTTAATTAGATACTCAGACTTACATGACTTAGTAGTTACGATCATCGCAACTAACTCAGACTCAGAATGTTTTGAGTTGAAAATTTGAAGTGCTGTCTTCACTTGCCGGTTGCATGTGTCTTCAGCGGCCTTCTGAATCTGAATCGTTATTCAATCGTACTACTACTATCTTTGGGCCACTGTGTTGTTTTTGTCAACATAACTTAATGCTGATTTTCAAGGGGGTATAAATATTTCTATGATAATACAAACTGTCTAAAGTTACCTGTGAAAGTTTCAGTTGAATACAGTCACTACCTAGTCTAGTCCAGTTGTACTTGTACTTTTTTTAAAGAGAAAACAGAAAAACAAAAACAAAACTGTCACAAACAGTACACTACAGTCTGACAGTAACACCGTCACTACAGTGTTTTTATCAAGAACGCCAAATCTATCCATGTTTAGCAAACTGACAGCAGGTATTGAGGGCATCATCTGGAATAGGGTCAAAGAATTAGTAAGACCCTAACTTTATAGTGAGTTGACCCTAAGTTTTAATGTTAGTTTTCCCTGCAGCTGTGCTGCAATTTTTGTATATGCTCCATCCATCTGCAATATTAAATCATTGCTCCAGCTTGGGTCTTGGTCACGTCCCTTGCGACTGTTGAGAGGAATAAAGGATTACAATAATCTCAACTCTATTTCCAGGTAACTGTACATTACATGACTTGTACTCACTGCTCAAACTGTATTACTTTTTTTTCCTTCAGCAAAGCTCTACAATTTTGAATTGATTTAAACCCAACTTTGCCAGCTGTTTCTTGCCCAAAATGTTGGACCATGGTCCTATATCTGCCTGGGTTCGATTCTACATCTACGCCATCCATGGCTACTTTGCCGAGGTCATGTTCACGGCTGGCTGGGAGTTTGTGGTCAACATGAACTGGAAGTTTCCTGGAGTGACCAGCGTTTGGTCACTGCTCATCTATGGGGTGTCAAATATGGTTATAGAGCATCTTTACCTACGCCTTAAAGACACCGTGGGGCTCAAAGGTCGTGTGTGTCTATACGTCGTCTGGATTTACCTTTGGGAGTTCTCTACTGGGCTGCTCCTACGACAGTTTGGCGCCTGTCCATGGGACTATTCTCCATTTGATTTTGATTTCTTTGGGTTGATTACTTTGGAGTATGCCCCAGCTTGGTTTATCGGAGCTCTTCTAACGGAGCAAGTTCTGATAAAGAACACCTTACGCTTGCATTTTCAAGGGGGACAAGAAGTTGTGCAATCTACCACAGACATCAGAAATGGTTCATCAAAGAAGAAATTTTAGAAGACAACGACATTCCCAGATCAAGTGAACACCATTTACCATATATGGTTGGCAATGTCTACTGATACTTATGTCAGCACAAAATGTTGCCGTTTAACTACAGATTCTATTTAACCCTTCAGAGACCATTACTTTCTGTATAATCGTCAAAAACGCAGATTTTTCCAGTTAAATGCCCACAAAATGATACGAAACAGAAATTTGGTTTTGATTTTATTTAAATTTAAGTATACATTGTGTATTTAATATTTTCATGGGAATTATCAGAAAATGTCCAGGACATGAACTTTATAGTACTTTGACCTATCTGAAGGAGGTCAAATCTATAGCTGTTTGCAGCCACTATGGGTACAAGCTGCTTGCTGCTGCTCTGGTCTCTGGAGGGATAAATTAATCAGCATTTAAACAGAAGTTTGGTACGAACACCTTTTAGCAAAGAATGGTGGTTTTAAGTGCAGAATACTCGTTTAAGATTGGCCCTAAGGTTTTGAAGAACGTTCTTTGCATTCAATTTTATGTCATTCAAGATCTTGATTCTAGTTGCTTTTTTCTAATAGTACATACATTATGTATGTACAGTTTACAGCGATGAAGATGAAGATAGTTTTCCATTTTTGGATTTTCATAATCTAGTTTCAGTGTTGAAATTACATTTGAGAAGTTTTATAAGGACTGCTTATGATGCGTTTTAATTGAAACGCAAATGGATGTGAAGACTTGTGAATTAAAAATGTCGTGAAAATTATTTATGTTCAATTTATACAAGGTTTACTAATATTGTTGAAAATTGTGCATTTCATGTTTATGCTAGTTTTTTTCTTCAGATTTTAAACTATTTGCCGCGGTGGATGAGTGTGTATTCATTCATGGACGCAATATTTTATCCTGATGAGTCAGCTCCCACTGCCTTCAAAGCTTCCCAGTTCATCCATTTTCTTCTTAATTCTAATTGTTCCAAAGAGTAGTCTTCATGTAGAACATTGGTCTTGATGTTTGATGTTTGTTTGTTTGTTTGTTTGTTTGTTTGTTTGTTTATTTGGTTGTTTGTTTGTTTTCTAACAGTTTACTTATCATTGTTTCAGGCCTGAAAATTTAATCTTTGAGAGAGCAAGGCTATTTTTTATTTTGCAAAGGGTGCTTCCGCTGGAAAATCTATAAAACATGGCAATATTTTGAAGGGGCACTCAGGCCAAGACTTGGCCCCGTGGCCTCTGTGTAGTTCCAGGCACGTTGTTTTATTCGCACACAAGTTACCTCAAAAAGTTGGAAGTCCTCTGGTATGAGTTCGTGTAAAGAATACCTTTCAATAAGTACAGCCTTTATAGCAAATGCACACGAGTGAAACTCACAGGAGTGACATTACTGGCATGACACACAAGGTATTCCCCATGCACTAGTGTAGTAGGTCGATACCCGCAAATTGTGGGTTGATACGCACAAATTGCGACTGATACACAAACCAAGAAAGGAAGGAAAAAAAGTGGGTTTTTTTCCTTCATTTCTCAACATCAAATTCACACAAATGATAAGATAAAACCCCTTAAAATGCATCAGATTGCACAGAGCTTTTTTAACCAAAATGTTCTGACGACCGCATTTCATTTCATTTGCAAAATTGTGAAAATCCTTCTTGGTGCATTTTACCTCACTCTAATGAACTGGATGATTTTGTTTTTATGGAGCTGTCAATATTTGACACATAACCATGAACTAGCTGTAGCTAAGGGTTTTATGTTTAAATTTAGACAGCTGCAGACATTTGACTACAGTGCTAATTATGTTTATTTCTTTTGTTAGTGGCGCACTTTCATATTGTCAATTTCTAATGCTGCTTTGTATTGGTGCATTATGTTCTTCAAAATTGTTCCTCAGGTTGTTTCAAAGTGTCGGTGTGCAACTGCTAAACTATCTCTCCCCCCCAACTGTTATCCTATATTGTGTTATATATTTAACCTATTGACAAAACTATTGTGGTAGCAACATACATGTACTTACTTTAAAAGCTGTGCATATTTTTTGTCAATTGTCTTTTCACAAATACATTCAAAAGCCAAATAAAGAGAAAAGAAACAATTATGCAAAAAACACAGCTCATTCTAACGCCTTTTTTTTTGGCGAAACAAAAGAGGAAAAGATGTATTCAAGTCGTAAAAAAAGAAGAAATTAAAATCAATCATTTAAAGATTTCCCCTTCCTCCAAAGTAACATCTTCTCAGGGTTGCTAGTACTTTAACTAACTTTCCTTTTAAGTCAGTCTTTTTGTGAGTCTGCTCTCAATATTTGGGGTCAGTATCATACTATCACTGGGTTAGAAACCCTTTAGTATCAGGAACTTATTAGCAACAGGAGTACATCAACATTCTCTGTGTGGTACATTGTATTTTTTATAAGAAACAGGTGAAATGTTTGTTTTATTTGTCTGTTGTATTATGTAATTTATAAAGTAGTGTTTACATGTAGCATTAGTGTGTTTCACTTTGAACATTTGTCTCTATTACGCACAAACAGAAGTTAAGAGAATGTTTAAAAAATACTTATTGTAACTTGTTTATAGAATTCATTTTACATTGCAAAAGAGATAACATTCTAAATTAATTGTAGTTGAACATGTTGGATTGTCCACCTGCTTAATTTTAACGCAGAATCGAATGCAATTAACAAATTACTTGCCATATTTTTTTGCAATTATGTGTGAAGACCTGTTCATACTTCACGCGAAAGCGAAAGCAAAGCAAATTTTCTTGCATCACAATTGGAAAAACAGCGCCCGAGTAACTATTGCTTGACCGTAATTTGCTTCACATAGCTTTCACGAGAAGTACGAACCGGGCTTGGCTGAATGTTAGGTATTCCATGGTTTGGTTGACATATTCATGTCTCTAGATTGTATGAATACCATTTTATCAAAATGAACTTTGTTTAATGAATGGAGCCAATGAGTGGCTGTGTTTGAGTTTTTTTAGGCCAAATTTCATGGCGATGCTTTCAACAGAATTATGGATAACTGTACCTAGTAGAGTGTGTTTTTCTGTGGGTTGTAACCCGTAAGTTCATAGTTTGTAGTAGGCAGAGCCATGAAATTAGGCACTGATGCTCTTAATCCAAATGAGCTGCTTGTTTGATGCTTTATTCTGTTAAGACAACGAAAAAAAGTAAACAATTTAATTGTAATTAATAACTGAAATTTGTTAGTTAGTGAAATGGTGGTCAGAAAATCAACCGTATTATTGTGCACTTTTGATAGTTTTAATTGATACAAAGGAATTAGGTGTTGTATTAGGTATGAATGGTGTATGCAGTATCAATGCAAGTTACATGTATATCTAGAAATGTTACAAAGAAATTAAAATGGCAATGTTTTATTGAGTGACAGTGGTGTTTCAGGTTTCCATGAGTATCCTGTCGTTCATATGAGTTGTAGCAGACTAAAACCCCAAGACGTTGTTGTCTGAGACCAAGACCACAAAGGTTCACACCAAGACCTCAAATCTTTGCAGGAGTATTCAAGCAAAGTCATACAAGGCAATTTACAGGCAACCAGTTCCAGGCCATCTCCAAAAAGAAAAGACATTCACATATAAATATCATTTAGTTTTCCTGGGAATAGGTAAATGCCATACTAGAAAAATATCTCTTGTGCTGCAGATCTGTTTGTGTTGCACGCAGAGCAATTGGTTGTCTCCATGTTGCCTATAAAAATTACCTATTGTGACAAAGGCCTCCTTTTGGTTTGAGAAACATCTTGAGGATTAACTGGTGAACATGCTGACTTTAAACTTCTGACTACAGTACTAGCTTTCTGGATGTATTGACTGGTATTGAAAGTAAGAGGGAGACTACGACCAGCAAAACAAACAACGCCGCAGATCATTTGGTCAACTCCTGCTTTCTGTTGTAAAGCGATCAAGCGTTATTTAATCATACACAAATTTAACAGGTGTTTTGTGTAGAATCAATCAATCCAATATCCTGTGACTCAAAACCATGCTATAAATAAAGAATTATGGACACCTCAAATGCTTGTATTTAAATAATAAATATTTATATCTTTTCATTTCACCAACACAAGATGCAGCCACAAAAAAGTATGCTCATTTTTTACAAAAATAGTTTAGAAAAACACAATATAAGAGAACTTATTTGCTTAAGCTTTCATATTTACACTCGGTATAAAGTTGTTGAACTTCCTTCAGTATCAAGTAGAAATAGGGCTACAGCTGACAGCACACCTTGGACATAAATTAAATTAGCAGGCCATGTGGTTAATTTTTTCTAATAGTTTTTTTTAGGGAGCGTCTCAGAAGTTGGGCATGTTATAGGGGCAACAGAAAATTTCCATGGGCACATGCCCACAATCCACTTGACCGCTAGAACGTTCCGTTAGACCGCATCATTGGGCCAAAGTACGGGAGCATGAGCATAGTCCATGTGCACACACTGGAATACTTATCTACTGTTCCAACTTTTGCGACGCTCCCTGTCAGTTACAAAAATGTTCCCTTTTACAAAATCATAGAGCCAACGATCAATTTCCTTATTTCACCTATTTTCAATTGTCAACATGTCAGGAGGAACAACATTGCAGGGTAAATGTGACTTTAATCATCCAAACTATATTTTGGATGACAACACATAAATATTCAGTTTCATTACCAAAATTTTTGATTCTTTGAAACCATGTTTTCTTCTTGACAAGCACAACAAATAAACACCTATTTTTCATCACTGTTTTCTGGGTGCCTTTTTCAGGCACACGAGAAGTTTTTACAAAAGGTTCTGTAAAAAAAGAGATGGTTGAAACTACCAATTATTCAATACACACAACAAAATTGATAACAGAATTTGAACCATTTAGAAAACAAAAACAAAGAAGGGGTATTTAAATCATAACAGATTCCACAGAACAGCACAACAAAAATATTAAATAGATTAATTCATCAGATGAAAAATTCCATTCCAAAATTATAAGATTCTAATAAAACTACTACCTCTCAATAAATTATTGCTCTCTCAACAAACAAAAACATAAATAATATATAACATTTGATTTCTATCACAAACAAAATAACAAACTCCTCGCATGGATTATCAAACTAGAACCCACACAACATGCAATCAAAAGACAATATTAAGTTATACAAAAACACCTATGTACAGAAATAATTACAAAACCCAGAGGAAAAGTTTTTATTTATACAAAAATGCTGAGATTTAAAAAAAATGTGAATGTACCAAACTTATATGTACCAAACTTATAACAAACAATATCTACCCGTTTCATTGTTTTTCCTATGTACATTATGAACAATTAAGTTTTTCAAGTGAATGGAGGTTAAACTACATTGCTGGACTTATTCCCCTAAAGCTGATCCAATATTCCTACGACACCTTGGCATAAGACAAGATATGGCACCCCAAATGCACATCTCAGGATGTATTAAACATTATGTTAAAGAGGCTCTCAACTTAAAGGTCAAATCCATCTTTATCCCAATAGACAAAGTCCTACCAAACAAAACTAAATTTGACTCTCAGGCCCCTCTTTAAATGCATGTTTCAACCTTGGTTTGGAGGAAGTTTCAAGTCATTCCTTTCTGCCTCTATTCTAAAAAGCATCAAAATATCTTAAAAGTAACTTGTGAATTTTTTTTTAAAGAAGGTACATACATTGCTGGGAAACGGCCAGGAATAGTTTTTGTCTTTATGTTAAGATTTTTAAAAATATGATGTTCCTTTACTTCAATGCTTTCTAGAAAATTCAAGTAATAGTAGTGACGGCATTTTAGATTCTAATTTACTTCAGGACAAATAAGCCTTCACATCGTTTTCTTTATTTAAAATATTTGCAAAATAGGTAAATACTTGAATTAATTTCAATTTGTGGTTTTTTCTTTCCGGGATAGTCACAAATTTGAGCAAATTTGACTCATTTTGCCTTGCTTCAAAAGTTCAATTTATAACATAATTCCAATGTGTTATATGCTATTGCATAGCTTCCTACTCCTGAATCCAATTATTTTCATAGATTTAGATTAGTCTCCCCTTTTCCAATAACACATCACAAATTAGTTTAAAGCCAAGTGTGGCTTAGCTGATAGAATCGATGAATACTGCAGACAAACAGGATGCTCCAGTCTATAAAATAGATGTAATCCAATGACGAGTGTTGGCACCAGACACCTGTCTACGAATTACCCCTGTAATTGACTTGGGGAGAAGGTTGTGAAAGGTCTGCAATGGTTTTTTTGTTAATGCAGTAAATGAGCAAGCTATCACAACCCAGTCTTGGCTAGGTACAGCATAGCTTTGTAACAGCGTACCAATAATCTGAGAGATACTTCCATCTAAAGAAATATATGTTTGAAACCCGTCTTATTTTAATTGTTGGCCGAATTAGGCAATGTAAGTATCCCTTGTTTACAAGCAAGCATGTTTTTAAATTCTGTGGGTAATTGTCACAGATTATTTGAAGGACATATGTTTTCTGATTACTATAAACTAAAAGTTTATGCTCATTTTTACGAAACCCCAACGATGTGCCATTTTCTAATCAAAATGAATATTTACTTAGCAGAATACAGTACCTTGTTTCATTAGTCACAAGGATAGCAGTTGGCGGCTTTTCCCTGTATTTCCTCAAATATATCGTACAATTTTTTTCTACCCGAGATTATTACTTATGGTTCTTCTCTCTTAAATTTTCTACGATATCTCTAATTGTAAAGCCTGATATTTATGTATTGCAAAATGATTTTGTCTTTCAATGTTTGGCAGTAGTGGGTTTCAGTTAATGCATAATTCATACTTTTTGTGAAATTAAAACTAAGCCACTTAGTCATACTTAGTACTTCAACTGGAACACATGGAAAAGATGCATAACTTATATCATGATTAACATGTAGGCACGGATTGTAAGGACGGAATCAATAACAGTGAAATAATGAAAAAGAGCCCACAGAGATCTACAAAATCAGCTGAATATAAATTACAAATGACATGCATATTTCTTCTATAAACGTGCATTGGGTTTGTACAGTAAATAGCTAAAATGTTTTGGAAAAGATTGTAAATTCACAGTACAAAACGGAATGTTCTCTATGGTTGGGGTCCAGTAACGAGTCCTAGAGTCAAGGTGTTTGTATAAATAAGTACTCATCATTAAAAAAAAAGGTGTACAAATTTGAGTAAAAATTATGTATAAAATGGCGCCAATTGTGGAGAAAGGTTACAGATCCCAGACCTGTAACATGTAGCAGCCACCTGTCTCCTGTTCTGTTGCTCCTGAATGTCAAGCGAGGAAAAAAGGAGAAAATTGTTGACCTTCTAGTCTCACTTTGGGAATACTAGATTGAATGGGGGAGAAACAAGATGGCTGCATGAGGAAGGCCTTTTGATCCATTTCTCAGAGTGGGTGGACCTATTCACTGCTGATTCCCAAACCAGTTTTTCCCATCATGGCATACGTATAAGGCATTTATAAAACTCCACTGCATCAAGAATCAGAGCAGTAGACTGGGTACAATTGGTACGCTTTTTGAACTTGCTTAAAGTCAAAGTCAGACACTCTGATAGAAACAGTGAGTGCATTCCAAGTTTGAGGACAAAGTGAGAAAAAGGTGTGATTTGATGCAGACTTGTGCAGCTTGCCATCTTACAGATGGGACCGAGCTGTTTCACAAATTAATGAAACAGAGTTCCTTAATTCCGTTTGTATATTAGTTGCAATCATAGAATTACTTTCACAACGATCCAGATTCAAAGGAATAAACCTTGGATTATTCTAATCACTACCCGCCCCTATTACAGTCTGAGGACAGTCTGAGGAAAAGATGACCACGGAAGCCTAGGCCGAACATTTTTTAATGATACACTTTAAAACAAAACCTGTAGAAAATCTGTTACCTCCGTGTTATAACACAATACTGATTATCATCACTTCAAATAAATGATTTACAAAATGAGTAAAATT
>CM021526.1:24675347-24691273 GCA_010994315.2 Pisaster ochraceus | reverse complement strand
AGGGTTTTATTATTAGCCTTTAGTTTATTGGTAAGTCGGGTGCAACATGATGTATGTTCCATCATTATAAATGACAGGGATTTTGGTGCGAGTTACATTATGTTACAAAATAAAGAAAATTTGATCAGTTCACTCAGTTTACTATGGCGAGAGAATAATAACAAGCTGTAACAAAGCCATAACACAAGCTAATCAGTGTTAAAATGGAGTGTTGGGGCCAGCTATGGCTTGCATGAAGAGCGCCCTCAATAGCTCATGCATGGAAAGGATATTATGCTGCCGACAAAGAGAGGTTGCACAAGCAGCATGGAAATATCTTTGACAAACACTGGTTGTAAAAGTGTTGTTTCAGCAAAGAGTGCTTGCTTAACAACTCAGTGGTCCAACAATTGGAAAGAAACGAGGTATTTCCTCAGTAATTCAGCACACCTTCATTCAAGATTGTATATCTGCTATGCAGTGTATATGCAGCTACAGGCCAGATCAGACTAGCAATTGCAATAAGCGAAGTAACATTGTTGCCACGAACCGGTGGCAATGGAATTATACCAGCTGAACATTGCAAATGTTTAGGAGCTATTCAGAAGTATCAATGTTTAAAAATGTAAATCTATTTGGGAAATTGTGAGAGGGTCAAAACAAATAAGAGAAAATCCAAATTCAGTTGTCAGTAAAAAATAATAGATGAAAACATAAAATTGAAAGGGAAAAAAAAAAAAAAAATCTATACAGTGGCCTCTTCCAAATTGTCCGAACATGTCTGTGCCAACCTCCAAGCCCAATGGGGAGTTGGCGTTAATTTCGTATTCTGTTTTAACTTCAAAGTTGCAACACTGGAAGCCGGGGAAAAAAACGTTGCAACTCCTGAGCTGGGAGAACATTGATTTACAGTATCTGTTTAATTTCAGGCATTATTTCCTTCTTCAGTGTTTAGGGTATATCAAATAGTCTGTTCATATGTAAAAATTCAAATTTAGGGTGGGTGGGTCAAAACAATTTCGAAAAAAGATCAAATGTTTTATACATTTTCTTTCCAATGATCCTTTACACAAACCACTTGTAGGTTTTTGCAATCAGCTTTGCAATCACATCCATTCAAATGTTTCCATTTACGATTATGTGGTAGAACTAAACCGTGTTTGGTGAGTCAGATTAAGAACGTACATGTAATTAGCACAACATGAGTTATTAAGCCAGCATGTATAATGCGGCATGCATGGTGAGAGAATCAAACAAACAATGCAAGGATGGATTTGATATCATGTCTTACCGTCGTCATCCTCTTCTGGCATGCCTTTCAAAAATTACAAGCAGAAACAAAGACACACAATGCATGTTAGTACAAACAACATGCTCTCAAGCCGGAAGCACTACTCTATATCCCAATGGAGTCAGGGCCCACTTTCATAGAGCTGCTTAAGCATAAAAAGTAGCTAAGCATAACAAAACTACGCTTATCAGAAATTTAAAGGTTACCAGCCAAAATACCATTTCACACGTACCATCTGTGACTGGTGTCCCGCTCATTTAGGCTCAGCAGAAAATTGTCAAGCAATATTCTCTGCTTAAGCAGCTCTATGAAATTGGCCCAAGATGAGAATGTGGGCAGGGACTCTCCAAAATCAGCAACAATTTGGGGGAAGCATAGACACTCCAAAAAGATGAACTTCTGAAAATGTTGCCCCTTTGGAAGTCCCTCGTAATGGCTCATCACTATTCTAAGGCAGATCCAGGGAACAAATGGCAGCAATTAATCCCCTTCCCCATCTCCAGTCCAAACTCTTTCAAGCAGTTTACCAGCCGTATGCACAATGCGGTAGTTAGCGGAGAAGCCAACCCTACTTTCACCTTGAATATTTTGTCCCTTACCCCAGATCCACCCTGAGTACTTCTGTCTACAAATGGATTCTAACAAATGTTGATGGGAAATAGAGCAGTCTGCATACAAATATGACTCTTTCTTTTAATATGACCAACACCACACATTGTAAGGAGAAAATTATGATGATCCCTGTCTTACAAAGCCTTCACCTTTTCAGTTTTGTCTGGGTCTCATACGCCAGCCAGTATCATTACAAAATATGAAACAGATGACTACTGTCCATCTGTATTTCCTTAACACATATCAGCAAAACTGTGGGATTTCCCGTAGAACACACAAATGCTGTTGGTGTCTCACTACGGGAAAACCAATAAATGAACAAGAAGTTATTGTCTTTCTTTAAACTCTTATTACTAGTGGTCTGATTGGGGAAACATGGCAAAATATATACCACAAAGAGAATTGTATACCTTTTCCAATGGTATACAGTTTGATGGGGGTATGTTTATTTGCAAGGCAGTAAATAATGAATGTTTGTTGTAATGCAGCATTAAGCACTGCATGGGTTTAGGCAGGAACGGTGTTTAGGTTCTATGACCAGTCAGGCGGATATGGTTTAACAACTTCAATTGAAAAAAAAGATGGCTGTTCCAGCAAATGAGATTCGCAAATCATGTGGTGGAGGGTCGTCAAACTGACTACTAAAAATTGTCTAACAGATGAAGGAAACAGTTAAGAGCCTCAACAACAAGACTACTGACCTAGTGCCGAGATGCAATTTCCCAGAGTGACAAGTGACTTATTGATGTTAGCTCCTTCTTGCAGTCTACCCTTGCTGTAGTTCAGATTGGCTCTCTCACTGCATGGAGGGGAAAATATGCATGGACAAGTCTTTTAAAAATCCCAATTAGTGCTTTTTTTTAATGCTTGAAATATTGAGGTATGTTCATGTCCTTCAATCAAGTAATTCAAGTAATATTTTGAGAAACATTTATTTATGACATTATATATTTTTCATAACAGTGACAAAAATCCACTCAATCCCTGTGTATCTAAAATAAATTGAGTCAAAATAAGATGTTCCAATTTTTCTTTGCTCAGCCCAAAATTTTACCCAGTCAGTCTCCCTTGAGATTTGTTACTTGACAAAAGAAATCAAGTAAAATAAGATGACAGGGAATGTTCATACCTTCCAGCTAAGTCCACCAGGTTAATTTTGCTAACAATCTCACTTGGCAAGTTGTTCACCATCTTGGCCTGCAAATAGAATACAAATCACTAAGGTATGAAATCTGGAGGGTTTGCTTTAGATATCAGTCTGTCCTGTTAGTAAGTCATTTCATCACACCCACGCGTATCTGCTGCAAGCACAAAGTTATCACTAATTCCAGCTCCGAAGGCTGGCATACACTTGTGTGTAATTTGACAAAACATCACCCATTTCAATTTCAAAAGCATTTCCTATGACAGAAACTTTTAGTTCTGAGAAGACCTTAGTCTTTGAAGAACGTACGCAAAAACCCAAGTCCAATTATTCAACTCTTTTGCATAATTCATCAAAGAAAAACTTGGTAAATGAAACTCCTTTTGGGCTTCCGGTAATCAGGAAGGTCAATCTGTGTGAAGTAGGCAGGGTTTACAGTTGAATTATATCCCACGTACAAACAGGATAGCTAAGCTATCACCCCATCAGCCTCTACACTTCAGTCATGAATGTAGTGATGAATAAACGGTCAGTTTCAGATACGGGAGGAGGAACCCCAAAATCTACAACTCCCCGTGCCTTTTGACACAGGTATCTTCAGGCATATGGACTAATACAGTGTTAGTCACTTTGAGGATTCCTTGCTTTTTGTTCTGTGAAAGAAAAATAACCCTAAGCCCAAGTGTGTGTGCCTATACAGGCAATGTCTGAATTGGACTAAAATCCAATCCACATGCCAGGCTGTCTAAGCTGGGATTTCAGACTAGGGTCTGATGGGTAAAAGGCAGAGCAAGATATCACTACACCAACTAGATCCCCTCTAGTTATTGGCCATTTGATTCTATGCACATCAAGCACATGAATTTCAACATGGCTGGCACAAATAAACACAGAGCCGTGAATTCAATTATGTTTTACCTATAGGCTGTCCTCTTTTGACTCCCCTGATTTCATTAGTCTGGAATTTCCCACCAGGTTAGAGGATACATGCTAGTACAGATATCATAACAGCATATAGCACACATTAATGTAATAGAGTAGTGTGATACCAAGGTATTTCACTTGGCTGTTGGGCAAGTTTGACGAGACACCCAATAAGCCAAGAAGGTCAACTTCCAAACTCAATGAACGTCCTTGTATGTGAACCCCAACTACCGTCCTTGTGTGTGGACCCCGAATACCATCCTTGTCTGGAACCCCAACTACCCTCCTTGTATGTGAACCCTGACTACTGTCCTTGCATGTGAACCTTGACTGCATCCAGTTGGGAATACGCGCCATCTAAGTTTTGTATTGTATAATTGTTATTACCAAAGCAACCATCCATTTCGTCATTATACTTTCACACACGTAGAACGGTCCAGATGTTACCTGCGTACATATTGATTCCACCGAACCGAATGGCATTCAATATCTGAATTCTATTTGGCAGGTTACCCGCAGGTCAGAAGGATAATGACAGTCTTGGTCATCATCTTCATCAAGTGATGGTACACCATTGATTTTTGAAACAGTGCGTTAATTTAAAAACATCAAGTACAAGATAATTTGTACCAGTAAACTCTACATCAAGTCAGCTTTAAAAGCAGGGTGTACTTTTGGTAATTACTCTGCAAGTTAATGACCATAAAAACTTAGTTGGTAAGGAGAACTGGAGAGCGGTTGAAATTATAAAACATTTTTAGAAATGACCCCCTTTGAAGTAATGTAGTTTTAGCTAAAAAAGAGGAAATTTTTATCACAAAATTTGAATCTGAAAAAGCTTTCAGGCATGAAGCCTCTCCCAGGCATCTGAAAGCACACAGTTCTATGCAACAAGGGTGGCTTGTCTTTATTATTTTCTTACAACTTTGATGACCAATTGAGCCAAAACTTAGGTTTGTTATTTTATGCATATGTTGGGATACACCAAGTGAGGATACTGGTCTTTGACAATAAACAAAAGTATACACAGACTTTAAAAGCATTGGTGAAAACCGTATGTCCAAACTGTAAGAAGTCTTTTAAAAGTTTATTTTGCTTATCGGTATTACAGTTTCATAGTGGGTTTTTCAGTGGTACCTAATTATGAATAACAAATTATTGGAAACCACAGATGGAAAAAATAAATATTTGAGGGCCTCCTGACTGGCAAACTTGAGAAGTTTCAAATGAATCATCCGGCGCATTAGTGAAAGCATGGTGTGGGAATATCCCCCTTGAATTGTCCGCCATCGCTCAGGTCAATGGAAACAATGGATACGTGTAAGTATGTGCGCGCAACTCACAGCACTCAGCCAATGATAGGTCTTCATTGATGACAGTGAGGGCGCTATTTGGGCGTGTGGCGTCATTTGCAAGGGGTCTATCACAAGCTTTTATGAGATACTGAGCCCCCAAAATAGCACACATGGCAGCTGGGTCTGCATGGGATCTATAAAAACAATGTCATCTTGAAAGGCTTAATTAATACTGCTTAGTACCTGTACAAAGTTGAGAGTGAATATCGCGTGTGAACGACTGCTAGCTTCGTGCATCTGGGTCTCAGCAGTAGTACGGTTCCGGTTGCCCTGCGCTACCAGCATCATGACAGAGTTGAAGTCAGACACCATATGTTTTGTCAGATCTATAACAAAGAAAAACGACATGCTCCGTCTTTTAATTTTGTGAACGATTGAATTCAATCATCTGAAATATGAACAATAAATATAAATTGTTTAAAATAATTTGATTTCTTTTCATATTGCCAGATAATTTTTTTTAACTCTCAATTTTTTTTTAGATAACTGTACCGAACATGTGTTTGTAACACGCTGTTTTCTAAAAAACAGTTTTCTCGTGAAATTTTGCGTGTTTTTTTTTCTTCTTCTAAAAGTAGAGCTCTTTGTACTTCCAAACTCCAGTGATGCACCATCCCTTTACCAAACATTGCACCTGTACAAGTTCTTGCCAATGTAATAAATTTCAGGTTTAAAATCAACAATGCTATCATTGAAAAAATCAGTCAACTGAAAAATTATCACCTTCTGTCATCATATTTCAAGGTGCTGTCTGTCTGTGTTTGCAGAATGTCACACCTGCATTCTAAAATGTACTAATTTCTTGTTCTTGCATAAACAAACAACTGCTTTCATTTCAATCTTTAGCCTAAACAAATTGTACAGGTGACGGAGTACAGAGCTCAGAGATATGATGCTGGTTTGTCTTGTTTATTACGATAATAAACATATCATAAATTAAACCATGCCAACATTTCTTTGAAATAATCGCACATGTTTTTTTTATATTAATTAATAGTATACCAATGACATGATTTGTCAAAGTTTTTATACTTATGTACATGTCATATTGCTCAGTTTTCTCAAGGATGGCAGCATTTGCAGTCACTGTTTGCAGACTTAGATATTCCCCAGAATGACTAAAACCAGGACTGACTTAAAATCAAGTAAATACTCAGGTGAACAAATAAATAGTTTAGTTGTGTCAAGTGCAAATACATTGTATCTCAGCGCGTTCTTGTTTTGTGTGCACATACCCGCTATTTGAAGCAAGGTACAACGTTTTGACAATTTCAAACTCGTGTGTATCGTAAGTGCCATTTTAGGAGATACAACGTTTTTGATACACCGAGTTCAGTTTTTCGCAAAAGCACCTGTACAATGCTACATGGAAAGTACCAATTACAGATAACAACACCAGCCTATTGTATATTTTAAAGACAATTTAGTTTCAAGTAAATACTTCGCAGTTTGAACAGAGTAAAGACCAATCAATCAAATGACATAAGAGCACCCAAAACTATCTGACAAAATTGATTTCAAGGGACATTTCATTCGAGTTCCATCCTTTTCAACAAGAGTTCAAATTACGATCAATTATGTTCTGTTGGATCATATGGAGATGGTTCTTATTATGCTCGGAAACAATACAGCATCGCTTCATCATCTTTCCTACACCATGCTTGAGCACCCAACCATTCTGTTTACGCCACACCAAGTTTTTTTAAAAATCCTTGATAAGTTATCTGGATAGAAACTAGACTGCGCCTGAAAGGAAAGATCCAGGGCAACTGGCTCATGACAATAACATCTGGATTTTTTTGCAGGATGGACTAATGAACACCAATAGTTCAAACATGTGTTTAAATTCCTCCTCATTTCAAGCATCTATTATTAGCGTTACCAAATAATAGATTGGAGCTGCTGGCTTGCTTGCTTCAAATTGAAAATAACAACCCAGACTTTCAACTGACAGAAGTTTCTCAAATCACCCATGAGCTGAAGAATGTCCATATTTTGATTGGAATAACTCCCCCTGGTTACTAATAAAAAGTAATCAGTTCAGTTTCAGCCGGAAGGCACAAAGATTCGCGCGCAAGTCAAGAAATTGAGTGCTTTTACAGCGCTAAATGTTGTTGTAATGAAAGTGGACATTCATACAGCAGTGGTATCTTCTTATCTTTGACAACAAAGTGGCACTCGCCTCTTCCACAGCCAGAGTATCTCCTCAGATGCCCTCAGAGGGTGAAGAGGGGGACAGTTGGGATGGTAAGAAATACAATTGGTTTGAATCTGCCTGGACATGCAATTTGAATGAGCATTGTACCAGCCGAAATGTTTCACTGTTAAGTAGTAAGTGATAAACCACAAGATGTAATACTTGATGTTTAAAGAAAAAAAGTGCATCCCTTAAAGGGGCACTGTCATCATGATCATAGCAGGCCTGTGGCTGTACGTGGAATGATGAACTCTGAACCAGTTACTGCACACATGTACACATTGGCTGTATCAGATCTATGGCCAGCGCATGGGCATGTGGAGTAACTGGGTGAGAGTTCATAATTCCATGTACATCTAGGCCTAATTGATCATAAAGACAGCCCATCTTGAAGGTAATTCCCAACAATGCTGTTTCCCATGGTGTATCATAAACTGGGCATGATCCCTGGCTTTACGGCAGTGTATGGTTATGACTTCTAACTGGTGTCTCCCAAACAAAGATATATAGGGAAACCACCAACATAGGGCTAGACAGCTCATAGTTGGTAGAGGTCGGTTGGAGGTGGCAGGTTCAAATCCTGTTCAAGTAAATTTGTCTTTGTTCACCCCATAATTGTTTAAAAGTCAAACATACCATCAAGAAGATAGAGTAAATGGATATCACTAGTGATGCATGCTTCATACTAACCTTGTACATAAGGACCATCTTTCGGATGTTCTCTAACCTTCAATGTGTAATTGGTGGTATTGGATAAGGCAAGAAGGTCTCGTACTCTCTCATTGTAGATTTCTAAGTAACTGTGGCCAAGAAAAAGGTGAACAATCACTCATTAATTAATATTGCCAGACAGTTATGATTGTTTACCATGAAACCAAATTAGCAGGTTTCAAATGAACAAGTTTCAACCAGTTGAAGGTTTCCCCAGCCTGAAATTACACCGACGCTATGGTGCTTTCCTGGTACTGGATAAATGTGTAGGATAAATACATGTAGGTTGATGGCCAGGACAATGACCTCCATCTGTCTGTATCCTCTAAGTAAAGATCAAACTTCCATTCCCCGTATCAGGATACCATCTAACCAGACACAAGATGAGCCAATACAAATGTACAATACCTGACTTCAATCTTGAAGGTGACACCTTGTTCTAGGTCATCCACTCTGCTACACATTCCCTCACAGATCCTGGGTATCAGACCTATATCCACCTGTGGGTGTCAATACCAAATGCCACATTGGATTTACTCCGCATTTAAACATGTGTTCCATATTGTTGTCACAGTAGCGATCGTGCCCTTAACATTTGCAGTTGTACACACCCCATCAAGTACTTGGAAGTTTCATTGTAGACAGTGTAGACAGTGTAGACATTGCTTTCCAGTGGGGGAGCCCAGGGGCCACATTTTCCCTATTTTTTGAGTGCACGTTATATATCTGGATTTTTTCACAGGATTGAGTGCACGTTATATATCTGGATTTTTTCACAGGAGGCCTGGGCACTGGAAAATTGTGGGGCATGTTCTCCTCAAGGCCCCTTCCCTGTGCTAACTACCCCACCACCCCACCCACCCACCCAGGAAAAAATCCAGGCTATTCTGCAGAACAAATCCTAGTCTATTTGTTCAATCTCACTGGGGGGGAGAGGGTATCCCACTGCTCATCTGTTAGTATGAAATGTATTTGCAGAATCAAAGATCATTGGTCAGGAATAAGTTTTCTCATTATCACATTTCAATATTGAGGTTTTAATGTACATGCAGTAAGCTGTACAAACTTTAACTTAACTACTACGTGAACTGCCTTTAAACTGAAAGTGGAAGGACTCTTTGACACGGTACATACCTCATCCCCCATCATTGTGTAGGTCTTTCCAGAGCCTGTCTGTCCATAAGCAAACAGACAAGCATTGTATCCACTGAAAGATGCATTCAGAACTTCTGTTCCTAGGTCTTGATATATCTGTACAAGAATAAAGAGAAAATTAAATAAAGTAACATTAATGTACCAAAGAAAGAAAAAAAGTTGGTGAAATCTGAATGATGTACGACAATAACAACTCCAGGTATGAGCACCATTCTATTTTTCTCCAAAGAGGTAAACTGCACAGGGCCCAATTCCATGGCTTTGCTTATCACCGAATTCTGTGCTTGCGATCACCATTCTCTGCTTACTGTACAGCGCATAATTCTACACTAGCTGAGTAAACCTGGAAACAGGGAGTACACACGCGCACAAGCAAAAATGTCCCTGCTAACTCATAAAGTAAACTTGATGTAAGCGGAATTCCCTGCTTCCGTAAGTGCAGATTCTTTGCCCTGCTGTCACCAGACTGTTTATTTACAGTGACTTACTCTGGTCTAACAAAATCCTTTCTTTCGCTTTTTCATTGCTTATTCAATAGATCCAGTACTGCATTATGTACATAAAATTATAGCTAAAGAGACAATACTTTTTACAAAAAATTAATGTGATTTGTTATGTCCTTTCGGTTATTGGTGAAATACAAGTTTAAGTACTATAGTGATTACATTTTAATATGATGAGGACATAATCATGTACTGTACAATTAAACTTCAAACCCTCAAAGCTCATTGAGATAATTGACCGTCACTTAACTTCCTTAATGGCAAGATACAATGTAATTGTCAAAGACCAGTATCCTCACTTGGTGTATCCCAACATATGCATAAAATAACAATGCTGTGAAAATTTGCGTTCAATTGGTCATCCAAGTTGCAAGAAAATAATGAAAGAAAAAAACACCCTTGTTGCATAGAATCGTGAGTTTTCAGATGCATGAGAAAGGCTTCTTACCTGAATGAAGCCTTTCTCAGATACAAATTTTTGGGGTGAAAAACCTTTTTCTCTAAAACTACATTATTTCAAAGGGTGTCCTTTCCAGTGCTCGTATCAAGTAAGTATTTATGGTCATTAGTTTTTGGAGTAATTACTAAAGGTATACCCTCCCTTTAAACTTTAAACCCTCAAAGTTCATTGAGATAATTGACCTTGAACTTTCCTCAAATCTTCTGCATCTGTAGAGCTCCTAAGGATACCCACCTAAGACCCTTACTAAAAATACAACCAGACCCACTTTCAACAAAATACAAAATCAAAATGCAGGTCTGAGATAAACCATGACACTAAATTAATAAATCAAAGAAACAACATTTATACAAAGTACATTTGTAATTGATATGCCCTCAATATATCTACTACTCTATGACATGAGAAACCTTCGCAGTTCAAACGCCAAGTCCCTCAGTACAGTGCCATCTTTCCGTGAACAATCCATCACTTAATGACAAAACCAAACACACACACTTTCCTTTACCTTGTTCCCCTCAACAGAAGCAAGGATTTCTTCTAAAGAATACCTGCATGTACCATAGTGGTGTGTCAACATGGAAGGGTGGCAGGGTGCATTCATGGAACGCTTGATCAATATTACCCTGGGGGTATGGTGGAGGAATGAGGGTGTCAAATATAATCAATACTGGGCTATGAAGGGATTTCACAAGATTCTGCTGGCATAATATTTACAGTTATCTATACAATGTGTTTACTGTTTGGATACATGCTTACTGTCTATGCAGATATGAATGTAATGTAATTTCTACATCAAAACATTTCTAGCTTGATCTCCTAATAAAAGGTAAATGTACAAATGGAATATGAATGTTGGATTGCCAATTACAGTTTTCTACTTTATTTAAGTAAGGAAAAAACACTGAACAAAGTCATAAATCAATCTGTTGAAGAATGTTAAACATTGCTTACTGGAGACAGTACAGCTATAACACACTGCTCTTTTTTTTATAAGCTCCCTGACGAACATGAACAACAAGAACCGGAAAAATTAAATGCTGCTTTTTTAAAACAAAATGTGTCTATTTTTGTAACCTTTTTCACAGGATATTTGTAAATGAATTTTAAAATGGGGGATTAGGATCTCCTTCTTCTAAAAAACCAATGTTGGAATTGTCCACCCCACCCCCTTTCTAAAAGTTTGAAAGTCTGTGAACTACACATTAAAAATGTTTGGACCATGTAACCTGCGACATCACATTTTCACAAGAGAGACACAGAGCCCGACTTCCTGCAGGCACGATTTGTATACAGCTCAATGGAGGAACGTGTAAAATCTTCCATCTGTACGATTTTCATTAACTTTCAAAATGAAGAAAGGGTGCATAACTCAAAACTTGTTCAGTTGCTATTTTTATATATCTTGAATTTATTTGGATATTGCGCTACATAATGTAACATATCCCAGTGTAGCAGCAGTACCTTGCCTGCCAGAAAGGCCCTGGGATGTACAAGGTTACTCTCTTTGTACAGGTTATGAACAGTCTGTGAGCATGATGGCCGCACAGATTGGGGAATTTGGAAATGGAATCAACCAATGTGGTGAACACCCTCAAATGAAATCAAAAGTTCACAAAACTCGAACAGATAAAAAGCATTACAGGAATTAAAAGTTTGGTTTTTGCATTAGAATGGCAAGGCAAGGCTCAAAAAGCATTGCTGTGCCTGCTAATTGATTGATTCAGTTGGATTTTTTATATTATGACACAATCACTACTTAATAACAAAACAGTGGGATCATTTCTTCGCACAACACATCCCCAAGCACTCCCAGCGTTGCTTGCCTGTAAATTAAGTTATGGTTGACTTGGCCTCCTGAAAGACTTGTATCAACAATTGTGTACAGTTGTCATGACAACTGTTAAGGTTACTGATGGGGGTGACAGTGAAAGGCAAGACCCCCTGCTGAACAATAGTAAACTGCTGCATTGAATAGAAGCTTTGTGTAATAAATATCAATCCAGTTATATCGGCTCCATTTGATTTATTTTCAGGATTAAGAGTCCAGTGAAAGCAGTTGACAAAACAGTTGATCTCGATCCCGCTTCATTTATGGTCCTTTTCAAAACAGTGGCTTGGGCTTGGGCTTCGGCTCAGGCACCATCCGCCAGTTCAAAGTCCCCTACCGAAAGTATACCCTTTCAAAAATTACTGATGGAGTCCAAGCTGGAGTCTAAGCCTAAAATCGTGGTTTCGAAAAGGACCTATGGGTAATGAAAACTTCATGGCGCAAAACAATCATAGCGCAAAACAATCATGGACCATGATATTGCCCCGCTTGATACGTGTGTCGTCTACTCACTTCGTATCAACCGGGAAGGGCAAGACTCAGATCTTCTTAAGACAAACTTCTCCTTACCATTCCTATAAATTACAGATCCCCAGTGATAGATTTCGTTCAATAGTTGGTCCCAAACTTTGGAACACTATTCCCATCAACATCAGGGACACCTCATCTCTCACCATTTTCAGGAATTGTCTGAAGCACATTTTAGTCATGAATGACACACTAGTAATTTTCCTATTCTTATGCAGCGCTTTGATCTGTCTTGCAAAGCACTTTATAAATACATTTGTGTATTAATTATTGTGATTATTATAGTTAGACATAACCAGATATAATTGTTTATTTGGGGTGGAAGCAAAGACATAATTCGCAGGGGTAAGGGGGAATATTTCATGTATCGTACCACCCATTTTTGTGCTTTAAAAAAATCTCATTTGGAGAGCAAGAGGGGGCAAGGGTTCCTAGTAGGTGGATCCCGCCCACCTGCACCCCCACCCCACCACAGTTTATACCACTGTTTATGCAGCACATCAACAAGCACTGCATAAACAAGCACTGACTTTGTCTCCACAGCAAAGTTTTCAGTACTTGTAGAGTTTTTTCAAAACTTGACAGCTACTACTTATTGTTTACCTTCCATGGTAATATTCGCCCCCAAAAACCACCCCCAAAAATGGCTAAAAAAATTAACGAATGGGTGGGCAGATGAAACATTGGATCAAACAATTGATATGGATTTGTTATATAATCAAATAGCGAATTGATTATAGGGGGAACCCTGAGAACTTGTTGGAAATATTTTCACAAGGATTTCATGTTTTATGTTTGCCATGAAACAACTATGTTTGAAGGTTGGCCTTGATAAGTCTACACCTGCAGGTTCTATACTAAACCGTGGAGGAAGGAAACACATACACATGATGCACAGTATGTTGTAGACCAATGCATACAGCAAGAAAGTCAAATCGATGGTAGTGGAACCTCAACTTCAAGCAACAGACAGTAAATGTGGATGAGTGAGTGAGGAACCTATCCTCTAGTGATAAATCACATAAATTGGAGTATACCAGTTCAGTTTTACCACAGAGCAATAAATATCAACAAGTCAATATGCAGGCACATGCTGTAGATCAGACAATACACTGCTCAGTGTGATCATAACACAGTTGTACATGTATGTACATACTTGGCAGTTTACTGGATCAATATCCCCCAAGGCCAGCCAACAAGGAGAAACCTGTGTCCCCTACAGGCACATCTCCTCAGCCTGGGACTTATCTCATAATAATCACTCTCAGTTGGCCCAAATGTCCATAAGACTAAGAGTCTCACCATAAAAAACCAGGAAGCCTTTTTTACTGGAATATAGCTGTAGGGGTTTACACATAGTGATGAAAAGACACAAAGCTGGAAACTGTGTCAAGTTGTGCAAATGGGAGTCTCACATGGTTTGGGTACACAGGCCCTCCGGGGTCTTCAAAATGCCTGTATAAATCTATCATAGAGAAAGGACATTGCTCTATGATTCTATTGACAAAAACTGTAGAGGAAGCAATTCAACTACCAATTGTAGACTAATGTAAAAGTTCCAGAGATATACGTAATGAGGTGTATTATAACTTTTAACTGGTTAAATTTTTCTTTAATCACTTTCTGGTGTGCCCACTTTGCCTTTTTTCAGAAATAACAATAATAAAAATAACAAGGGAAATACTAACTCAAGTACTGTTTAAATACTAACTCAAGTATTGCTTAAATACCTATTGTAAACACAGTGGGCCATCCCCTAAAGACAGCTATGTAGGTCAAGTCTAATTTTTCCAGAAAAATTGCATTCTTTGAAAAGCACTCCTTCTTAATACTTTCAAGGAGGCATCAAAGACCAAGGCCAAGACAAAATAGAGTGTGTCCTACATGGACATACCATGCCTCCATGTAGGGCCAGGCCGGCAACACTTCATGATGTCACTCTATGGAGGAAAATTTCATTTCCCCATCGTCATTCAGACTTCTAAGGCCGGAATTTTATCACATGTTGTGCGTAATAAATAGTGCGCAAAGTGCAAACATTAATATACACTAAACAATGCACACAATTGCATGTATCCATTTTGCGCTATCCCAAAAAAATTATGCACATGGCTTGGAGTGTATTTTCATTTTAAAAGATTGTGCACTACGCACACAAGGCATGACAGACACATCGATTTCCTGCCTATGTCTTTCCCTTCTATGATGATTTCTTCAATTGGCCTCTTAAGTTCTAGCCCATTGATATTTTTAACTAATGAATGAACTCAAGTAAAACTTGTGACACGTTGAAACCTCTTTTTGAGTCTCACTGTCTTGATATTATGAGGACTTACAAGTGTGCAGGCTGCAGGTACCATTCAGTTATACTGTTTACTGTACAGCAAGTGGCTTGCTGCCTCATTGCCCCTAATAAGCACTGATTAATTGGGCATGAAGAACTGCAGTCAAAACTCTGTAACATTAACCATGCCATTGCTACTGTTCAACTCATTGGGTAAACATCAGGTGTTCTACGTTTTTTTCTGTTTGAAGCTCCTTACAATTCCCCTCAAACTATGTGCAATTGTTGTTGCTATTTGGGGGGTTAATTTGCCCATTTCAGCTGGGATCGTCAAGCCCTCAGATTCATAATGTAAAACTTGGTTCTAAGTCAGAGAACGTGGTGATTATATATACCACACGGAAGATAGACTATTTTAAGCAAGCCCATTACAGCGTTGCTTAAAACACCGCCCTCTAACACGGCTTAGTCTCATACTGCAGTTACATAAAATAACAGACTTGAAACAGAGTCTACTACACCTAGAGCAAAAGCCTGACAAGGCAAATAGATCCTACATCAGAATCCATGCGTGTTAAGTAGGCTGACCCTGGTTCAGCTACTTGATACAAGTTCAATGTTCAATTAGTTGTTTCGTTGACAGCACATCATCCTCCAGCATCGATTCAACACAAAACAATAACAGAGCTGTATCTCAACTTTTAGAAACTTCTTCCCCTGCCTACGCAGAATGCACCTGTGATGTGTTTACCTTGTATTTGCATCCAGTCCAGCCACTTCAATAGACTGGTTAATCAATGACCTGTGGACGATTTGATTGGTGCCACACTGGGCACGGAAACATTTCAAAATTTGACTGCAACGACGTTTGTACATTTTGGTACATGAGGTTTTTGTACAGGGTTCCTTAAATCAGTGTCATTTCCAACTTTCACAAACTGAACCCCCCCCC
>CM021526.1:24616947-24643477 GCA_010994315.2 Pisaster ochraceus | reverse complement strand
ACACAAAAACACAGAAATACTATATGGTAAACACATGCTTTAGGAAGAAAACAAGATTGTATGAAATAAAATGAACACCTTACATGTGTAACTTCAAAATTAAAAAAACTATTCAGAAAAACCTACCACTTGTATCTCCGTGCTCACCAATGATGTAACCATGGACACTAGAGGGGGCTATTTGCAGTTTCTCTCCAATAAGGAAGCGGAATCTGGCCGTGTCCAGGTTCGTTCCACTTCCAAACACCCTGTTCTTTGGCAGACCGCTCAGCCTCCATGCTACGTAGGTCAAAATATCCACTGGGTTCGAGACTATCATTAAGATGGTGTTTGGGCTGTACTTAACCAGGTTAGGGATGATCCCTGGGAAGTGAAATAGAATACAAAGCAGAGAAGGATTATACAATTTAAAATCAGCTGTCTGGTTCAAAGGCCATTTGAGGAAATAACCATGAATGTATCGGATCTTTATTTCACACCAACAAGAGTGTCATTGTGTCCTATTAAATCCCAGTGCTGGATTAGGACATTTACAAGTTAGCAAGAAAAATGTTGGTTGGCCCAGACAGTCTGGAACTGCCAGACTGTAACTAACAGACAAACAAGATTCAACCAGAAATGGAAATAACTTCCCGAAAGATCCAAGTTATTAATCTTAAATAAGCTGGTTTTCTTATTCAACATTTTTGTTTTATAGTTTCATTCATTCATTTTAAAATGGGTTTTCCCACAATTTCTGTTTGCCTATACCCAAATGTGCCCTTCTGTAGATGGAAGCTGGCTGTCCAATGCTTACAGTTGTTACTATTATTAGCAAGAATACCTTTGAAGATAGCGACATTTCTCTGGACTAGATTAAGGCGGCTTTCTCCTTCCCTCTGTCTTGCTCCTGCTGTCACAATGCACAGTCTTGAACCAGCAGACACTTTATAGTCTACCAGAATAAAAAAAAAAGATAGCTTTTAACACAACCTTATACTGCTTCCTGTAGATATATATCCCAAGCAGAAAGTAATGCTGAATAAATTGATTTCCTAAGCAAATAATAGTGGGGTACCAGTCACAACAACAACAACATCTGAAGACTTATATTATTCCAGCTGGTAACCTATTTCTTCTAAGCAAGATTTTTTGTGCCAAGTAAAATGAGCTTAACAGTTTTATTAAACTGGGCCTTGTTGATCCTGACTCTTTGAAAAGTGACTTACAAGTTATTTCCTCAACAAATAACCAAGCTTGCATCACACCACGGCACACTCTACCAGCGCCAACAACTATCATAACCCGACAGAAAATGTCCCTATTCTTGCTTTTTCCACATCTCAAAGCAGCTACTAAGCTGTTGGTTTTCACAACCGAGTCACAAAAGACTAACGATCTTGATCCACTAAGCTAAGTAGTAGTCCAGACTAATTTTCCAATCTAGGTAGTACTTAACAAGCAGGACAGTCCATTTCAGGACTGAGAAGACGCCCCCCCCAAATTCCAAATTATCTACTCTGCCGTCAGTAGAATGACAGCAAGACAAATTCTTACGAGAACAATCTCACAGCAATCAAAATGGCGTTTAAACTACAAACCAAATTTACACTGAAGATCCAATTATGGGTTTCCTTTGAACTTGAAAAATAAGATTAGTTTAAAATTAAGTTTGGAGCTGGAAGTAGCAACAGAGCTGCAAACATTGATGTGTTTTACAAATTGACCTAGAGCTGCTGAGGTACTAAAATTAGCTAAGCACAATAATATTATGCTTACCAGAATAAGATCACCAGCCAAAATACCGTGTACTATTTGTGACAGGTAATCTGCTCATTTTGCTCAGCAAAACATTTTGAAGCAATGTAAGCTTATGAGCAGCTTTATGAAAATGGACCCAGGGCAACAATACCCATTCCAAGCGTTCAGTTCAAGGGTGCATTTCAACACAAATATACAGATCCCTGGATGCATAATCTATATCATGTTGAGGTAGGGTCCCTTAGGCTGGGCATTCTCGATCACCAATTTCTGTCTGGTAGACTCACTGACTGGCTGAATTAATGATGGTACGTACCAGTGTCACCTTTGACAGTCATTCCTTTGGTGAAAGCTAATCCATGCTGCAGATCCTTCACTTCTCCATGTAGTTTGTCTGCAATGACGTCCACAAGGGCAAGCTCACTGGCTACATGCTGATAAAGTATCACCAAAAAAATGTTGTTGTTATCAGCTGCCAGACTAAAATGGCATTTGAGGGAGAAACTATGAATGTATCAAATATGTATTTCACACTTTTAAAAACAAAGTTTTCACTGCAAATATGCCCTAATGGTAGTAGATACGGCCATTGCAAGAGAGCATTTTTTGGAGTGACCCAACCACCCTTGGAAACGACCAACTACGAACGAATGACAACAGATAAATAAGATTCACAAAGAAGTAAGAAACATTTCATAAAAAGCTAATCCCCACTGCAGATCCTTCACTTCTCTAAGTGGTTTATCTGCTATACAACCACAAGGGCTAGGTGATGATAAGTATAATCAGAGACAGTTTTGTGATTAACGTGACGCTTAAGAGTGTTTTTCAAAATTTGGGTTGAACAAAGAAAACCTGACTAGAGCTGGATTTGAACCTGTGACCTCAGGATTGACGTGCCTGTACTCAACCAACTGCTTCACATGGCCCTGATGTTAGCTGTCTCCCTATTTTGTCAATATCTTTGTTTGTCGGGGGGGGGGGTGCCTTAGCCATTTTAGAGCAGCAGACCACTGTTAAAGGAAAAAACTGCCCACACTTAAAGATTTTTTTAAAAATTTGACCAAGACTGAGTTTGAATCACCTGTGTGAGGATGCTGAAAGCACAAGCCATACCAACTTGACCAACTCCCACCACTGTCACCTTAGTTTGGGAGTACTCGCTCGTCTCCTCACACACAGGGTGCATCAACTGCTGCTCAAGCTGGGTTGCCATCTTGCCTTTTGCTTGAAAGTATCTACCATGAACAACAGGTATTGAGAAAGTTTGACAACCGTCCTTCAAATTACTAGGGCTCGAATTTTTACACTTGACCACAGGCCTGAGGCCAGTAGTTTTAGTGTTAGGCCAGAAAACTAATGACTGGACAAGTCCGGCGGTCTTGTGTTTTTTTTCAGTTGAATAATAATTCCTCACTCTGTGTAATATTTAGTTAAATGTTGCCTTTGAGTCTGATATAATAAACTACCTTTCAGATCTATTTAGTAGTGTAAAAATGATTTCTCCTCAGAAACTGTGGGGCATTCTGAACCCTTTTTTTAAATGTTTGGCCGAAGCACGCTGAATTAAAACAAGGTCTTCCGAATGTTTTCTACTTGGGTGTTTATTTTGGTTTTAAAAGTCCTACTGTACATTCTATATGGTTTTCTGTTGATTTTGTTGAAAAATTACAGCCACAAAATTGTTTTTAATGGGCCTAATAATACCTTTTAAAAAAATTTGCGTTTCAGCCGAAATGTGCGCATATCGGCATGCAATTTGTGCGTATCTGCCCGATACGCTAGCTTGTGCTTGGGGAGAAAATTGTCTGCTTACAGGCCTCATGAAACTGGCCCCTAATCTTTCTTTTAAATCCTGGACGTATGCCCAAAGCAAACAAGAAGTAACAGTGTTGGTACAGCAACCCATTTACCCTTCCCTTGACCTAATTGCATTTAAATGAGTAGAAGCTATGAGTTTTGCAAAAGGCAGTTACAACCTTATCACATTATATTTGTGGTTACTGATGCATTGTTAAAGAAGATTTAAAAATTGTATTTTCCTGATCACATGAACTGGGTTGGAATGGAAGCTTACAAAAGAGATTTTTTTAATAAATATGCTAATGAATGGATTTAATTAAGTAAATGAAAAAAATGCATACTGTCGGCACAGTTAAAAATGATGTCACACTTCCTTAAAACTTGCCATCGCTGATAACATCTGCTACTTCCTTGTACTATAGAGATAGGCTTGTTGTACCTCCCCAAAACTGACTGTAAACTACAATGCAGTGAAGGTCATTCAATAGTCCAATTCAAATGAAATGGGGATGGGGTGGGGCGGAGACTGAGTTAACTTCTTATTCCCTACCTTAAAGCGGGGCTCCAAGGTCAGATTGAATTTTGTGATGCACCCACTTAATCAATAGAAAGAGTCCTCATCAATGTGGGGACAACTTAAAAAAATGCTTACCTCACTTTAAAATGTTGTAAAATGCCAATTTATTTGATACTCATTCAGAGCCAGTTTTTTTAAACAGGACGTCATCGGACGGCGAAAGCAAATGGGTCATACTCATAGTATTTTGTCCCAGCATAATTTATTTGCGAAGATGGCACTATTTTGAAGCAGCAGTACACCCCGTCTATTTAGGTACATATTAATTGTATCAATTTTGCAGGCCTCTCGACCAATCAGAAGGCTGCATTTAGGGTCACGCGATACCCTGAGTGCAAAAAATTGAGGAGGGAAATTGCGCATTCATGCGTGCTTTATACTATTACATAACACATCATCAATCCTTCATTGGATCCCACTTTGTTCAATCATTTCATGAGAATGCAATGTCATAGGTTGGGATTAAAGAGGATATTTATTTAGTACAGATTTAACAAAAAGTTATTCCTCTTGCTGAAATTGTTTGAAAACTTGACCGAACTGGGCCCAATTTCATGGCTCTTATTGCAAGCAAAGAACCGGCGCTTATAGAAGCAGGGAATTCTTTGCTTACGTCAAGCGTATTTCACAGGTTAGCAGAGATTTTTTGCTTGTGCGCGTGCGTACTCCATATTATTAGGCATTCTTCACTTACACAGCTAGCGCACACATTAGGCCCTTGCACAGTAAGCAGAGAATGGTGATCGCAAAAGATTCAAAATTCAAAATCGTTTGGGCTCTACAGTGGGTTTTAAATGCACAAGTTGTCATCAATGTACATTAGGCCCTATTTCAAATTGTGAAACCGATTCACACACTAAAGTTAAAAATGATCGTGATTCCGGTTCACCATTAAATGTTCAAAAACAAAACAAAAAAACGGACGAGGCCCTGGGCTAGTTTTTTTATTCATACCCCCAAAATAGCCTAGTGTGTCGGTACTCCTTCCGAGAACTACATGTATGAGGGACGTTCCGCTATCGTCTCGGTCATGGAGACGATAGCGGAACGACCCTCATATAGTTCTAGGAGTAGTGTGTCGGGTGTCTACTTTTTGTACTTGTACAACATGTATGTATGATACATGTAAGACCATAGAGCAAGGGTAAGACTAAGATTTGTTTTTTACTTGGTTGTTATTTTTTGCAGGGTAATTTCTCACATGTGCGGTAATGTAAATAATTGCTTTTTACCTTAAACCTCCCTCTTTTTTAGTGAAATAGACTGTACATGTGTTGCCTCTGTGCCCTTCTGTCTTTTTAATTAGGCCTTGGTGCTCTTTCCTTTGGCCTTGGTTCCCTTCAAAATTTCTGCCTATCGAAGGCCGAAGTGGCCATGATGGCCTTGCCCTAAAAATGATGAAATTCCAGGCCTGCAACGTGTTATTTATCACTCATATCTTTGATGTACTTTGTATCTAAACAAAACAGTTTGAAAATCAATGTCCCCACAAATGTTGCAATCTGATAATTTGCTGTAACTGTGTTTGTGTTGCTGACTAGCCCCAATTAGTGCCAAAGTACGCTGTGATTGAATGGTCCAGCTCCGTCCAGCACTACACAATCAACAATGGGGCTAGCTAGCGTCTAGACTAGTCAACCAAAGTCATAGCCACCTGTTGTTACCTATTTAGTAAATTTTCGTGGCATTCTCTGTGGACATTATGATTCAACATTATGGTCACACTTTAAATTAATCACATACTCACAATGAACGTTAGCCTACAAATGAAAGTTGACCAGGCGATCCGAGGTTCGTCAACATGCAGTACTGACCGTGCAGCTGACAATGTAAACCAGTCGAAAGACCAACTCGGTTGAACTTGAAATCGAATGCAGTCAGTTCACAATTGATGTTCCAGCTGACCACCACACAGTTTTGTGAGCTTTCAAAGAGAAAGATTGATCATCGTCATATAAAAGTGATAATGCATATGGTGTTGCAGACGAGTGCTTTGTCAGTAGTAAGTACAGTAAAGAGGAGCATCTAATGACAGCCAGCCGACCCTAGATAAGGCTACACAGCGTGAAATTAGACCAAGATCCTGCATGCACAAACCGAGACCTGTATTTTTTAAACTGTGACACCGGCTAAACTTGATTAAGTCCTTTCAATAGTCTATTTCCCTTCTCACAGAAAGATACAAAAGAATTCAATTCATACTTTAGTTGGTTACCAACATTTTATTATATTTATACATGTGTTCTGGGCATTTAAAAGTGAGTTTCAAGGAGACAAAATTATTTAACCAGCTTATATGACACTTTGTATGAACACTGGGTATGTCTGAGTGAAGTCTAAAACTGGGCTTCAGAAAACTGCACGTAGGCACGCACCCAGTATGTGTGTGTGGCGACATCGCGATGCATCGCAGCTAGCTAGCATTAAGGGACTACCCCCCCCCAACCCACGCCTTCACTCACTCCATCCCAGACACAGATCCTAAAAATTATAAACAATTATATACTAGTACATGTATGATGAATGTTTATAATATATTCTCCAATATGACACATAGGCCTTTAGAAGAGGCTTCCGAAAGGTCATTGGATGGTAAATGGATTATTTTGTGGAGCAAATTTATTTGCATTTTAGTTACTTTATGATCCATACAAATCATTCATGCATGGAATATATTTTATATTAATCAAAAGAAACACACACACACAATTAAAATAAGACTTGCCAACCATGCCCAGCTGAGACAACAGTCCCTAATGCTTTGACAAACACATATAGAATGTATGGCCCAACTTCAACACTTGGATACAATAAATAGAAACAAGGCATAGGTCAGTGTTATTTTGAATAAAGAGTTTATTGGTTGTTTAGGTAAACTTAATTTTGTAACAATAGGAGTTAGTCTGACACTAGTTAAAGAATAGCAATGGCTGTGCTGCTGGTCCACGTCACAGAGCAGATTCCTCGTAGCATGACAATACTGGAGTTTGCTATTTGTGTGACTTTTAAGTGAAAGGAACATATACAGTGAATGCCATGTTTGAATTGGGAATGTCGTCAAGTAACAGCAAAGTAATGGCTGCCATTCATAACTGCTTATATACACTGTACAGTTTAATCGTTTTTCATTTTTAACTGTATTCACCAGAAAATATCATATTCTCATTCCCCCTCCCCCTGATCCCTCTCACTGATAGGAGACTGCACATACTTCTTGAAAATTATTCTAAAACAATCAGAGAAAAATTACATTATCTCAACAAGAAAACATCACTTCTTTTTGGATGAAAGACCGTTTTCTTTATTGTTCATTGTATAGTTCAGTTTTGAGTTTGTGAATGGATGCATGCATTATCCTCCATCTCTGGGAAAGAGGCTGCTGGATTCCAAACTGAGGTCTAACAAGTTGAACATTGTCAGTTTGACGTTTGTTTTTATTTTCCACAAAAGTAACATCAAACTTACAGACTTTAAAATAACAAATTAGGATTTTTTGGATGAGAGGTTTTCCGTTGAATCCGTCATACAAACTGAACCCCAAAAGTTAAGAAAGATGGGGGCGGGGAAAGAAACAGGAACATATCCAAAGAATCCACCAACAAATCAAACTGGAATGTTTATAAAGCAAATAAATGAAAGCTGTTACGTTATTTGGCAAACAAAAAAACTAACATCTCCCACTTCTACTGAAGAGTACAGAACTTGTTAAAAGTACAGCTTTACAGACCTTATGCACATGACATCATTGAGTAGGGCGCCCCCGCCTAGAGGTCAAAAGAAGCTTATTGTTTTCCGTTGTTTTATCATCATTTTACCTCCAAGATTGCAGTGCAATGTCAATGCATAAGGTCCATTAAGTATTGATAATAAATGAGGACGTTCAATGAACGTGTAGGCTTTTAAACTACTTCATTTCTAAATGAAATAGAGCCAGCCTATATCAAAGAGCAGGACGGATCACGACTCCTTCCCAAACTACTGTAATGTTTTACTATCTGGATATCGTCAATAAACAAAACAAAAAAAAGTATTCCCAATCCCTGGGCTCATATGAAGTTTTTTTTAAAAGTAAGTACATAACATAGAAATATAGTATTGGGTATTTATTTACATTTTTGGAGGAACAGAAGAAAACAACAACAACTAAATTCCTTGGAGATAAAAGCGTGGATTAAGTTCCCCCATTGGTAAAACAGTCGTCTGGTTTTGAAAAGGGTAACCCTGAATGGTGAAATCCACTGCAGCCTTCGCTTCAGTCCCAGTAACAAAATCACGCCTTCGTTGATACCTTTTCATATTTCAATGTAAAACCAATCTAAAATGAGATTTCTAGTGTCTTTTGTGTGTAGAAAATTGCCCAAAACTGCCATGCCTGGGAAAACAAGCAATGAGTTTTGGGCCATGTCCCAATTGGCAGCTGCTCCTATGGCTGCGGCTGTTGCTAATGAGTATTGCTATGGGCATCCTATGCTTCAATGCTTGTTCACATGATGATCAAAAATAGAAATATAGGCGCTAAGGGGTGGAAAGGTGAGGGGAGGCCCCGCCCTCTTTTAGGCAGAATGCCCTGAACAGATACCCTCAGTATTAATTTAATATAAAACAAGCTATTACTATTTCACTACCATCGGTACACTTGCTTATCACCACACTATAATTCTTCCAAATCTGCTACTTTACAATTCTACGTATCAATTATACAAAATGCAGCCTTTTGGTAAAATTTTCGTAAAATATAATATTTGCATGATACACACATGTGATCAATAGGCTACTTTGATGTAGAACATACTTACAAAGGGGTCAACTGAACAGTGACTAAGACTCTGGTCTACTTCAACAATCATCTGACTACCCTGGAACTTGTGTACTTTAGAATTGGGCAAAGCAATTTTTTCTCGAATAAAGGACACTTCAGTTGGAAAATGAATTGTGGCCATGGATATATATCATGGGGGCACCAAGGCAAACATTGGGGCAGCAGAGGCAAATTTTTATGTGATGTTCAGGGCGTTTTACTTGCGCTGACACAGGCTGAAGTTTCCAGTATCGTGGCTCCTAGGTTCACATTCGAGAAACCGAAAGGTTATCGGTTTTGAAGTCTTGTTACAAGGCTTTAAGATACAACTAAAGCCTGATTCTGAGACTTATGGCAATGTCAGACTTGTGGACAAGACGTTAAATACTTGTCGCAGTGATAGCTTAATGGCATGACGTTTGCAATACTGCTGCTCTCTTGTGAGACTGCTGGCTCCAAACTAATGCCCTATTTGTATGAGGCTGTGGTTGCGAGAGCAGAAGTCTCGCAGGAGCCAGAGGTCTTGTGAGAACAGCAGCAGTATCGCGAGATTCGCGTGAGAGCGTGATAAACATAAAACGACTTATACACAAGTCTACACCAATGTCTGAACTGAACCACAAAGTCAAATGTTTATAGCAATAATGTATACATTGACCACAGCAATAAGATATTATCAAATTTCAATGGACATTTCAAAAGTTTGTCACCCGAACAAAAAATTTAGAATTGCATGGGAGCGACATTTCAACCTGTGCCATTTGTAGTCCGTGCTTTCTCAACTTTGCCATGGCAACCAATATTTTGTTTGTTCGCTTCGCTTTGTACATGGTTGTTTTACATACATGTACTACAATGAGATGTACAACTAGCTAGTATACATGCTCATAAGAACTTGATTGCATGTAGGTTTAAATCTTTCTGTTATGAATGCACTTGTAGAAACATCTAGACAGAAAATTACATGCAACACTGTCTACAAGGTTGATGGGTATTTCATAATGGGTTCCAAACAACGGGTACTAGGTATAATGGGTACTACGTAATGCGTAACTAGGCAATTGTTACTAAGAACTATGTAATGACTAATAAGAATATAGTACAAGATAGACGATGCTACATACTGGCTGTATACATCTACGTCTTCAATAACATGACTTCAGAATCAAGCCCTAAACATACAGACTATTCACATACAGTTGATAGGGAATCATTCCCAAGGCGTATATTGCATTGATTTTCATTTCAATTTCAATTTCATATCATGCCTTACATCAGTGTTCCCCCCTGGCTGATAAACTGAGCAAGGTCGTCAAAATTCAAACCGTTCATTGAAGCAAATTTTTACGCGGTCTGCATACAGACCAGAATGCGGCGCTCCCACAAATACGAGGGCGCTTCAATCTACACATCCAAACTGTGAGTTATTGATGCATAGAGATCAAAGTCATTCCTTCATGGCAAATCTTCACAGCGAGGTGGTGATTTTGGCACAAAAATGAGCGAGGTGGTCACTGGAAGTAACAAGGTCGGTCGCCTCACATTTTGACCTGACAAGGGGAAACACTGCCTTATGTACTGAATTATTATGATATAGTTCTCTGAGCCATGCAATTCACATTAGGAAGAATGCACACAAAAAGTGACTGCACATTTGACTCTGGTAACCAAACCAGCATAATCTGGGGGATACTCTCCAAAACCCGACCAGTCCCATTTGTTTAATGTTAATAAACCTTTCCATTTCTACACGATCACAAACTGTACAATACAAATTCCCCTCACAATTAGTATACAATAACATTATAATTCAATCTTAATATTCAAATATTTCAGGACAAGTGAAGTTCCAAAATGTCGGTCCATGCAATACAAATGGTGATGCTCTTAAGAAATGTATCAAATCTTGTCACAAGAATCATCTCTTATCTTTTTTCAAAGGCAAAAGTAAAAGTTACTTCTTTAACCCTGTCCGGAGATAAAAGGCCAGCAAAAAGTCAATGGTAACTACCTCTATTCAATGAGAAGACGGATATGCAACCCCACGGATATGCAAGATTGTTTCAAATGAAGAGTCAACCCTCTCACGCTATTTGCCAAAACCATGGTCCATTCCGTTCATAACAACAATCACCATTGTTTTTAAAATGGACTCACATCTTGTCGGTCATACGCTAAAGTGGTTATGACAAGTACAATTTCTCTAATAGTTTCTTAAAAAGCTGGTGGTCTGCACGAACTGACTGCACTCAAAATGTGCAAAGGCACTTTCAGGATGTACGCTTAAAATCGTGGTAAATTATACAAAGGTATGCTTGAGTATGATGGTGAATTATACAAAGATATCACACTTCTGGATACAAAAATAGGCCACAGAATTACATTCAAAGTTAACACTCACAAAAAAGTGACTTCATAAAAACCAGCCATATATTATGCATTAAGCCTTGGGTCTTTTCCAAACATCGTTTCCAACTCCGGCTTCAGGCTCAACCACTGTGAACATTCCTCATACCAAGACTGCTGATGAGGCCTAATCCATAGCCAGAGCCAGCCACAGACCGAGTTTTGGAAAAGGCCCAAAGTGAAGAGAAATACATCTCATTAAAATCTACATGTGGTAAAATATGAAGCATCAAGCCATATCAAAAAGGCTCTTAGGGAACTGGTGGTCAAATTAGAATAGCCTTTCACAGTGGGGGTAAGTTATGGTGCTAACTCAATCTTCTATCACTAAAAATAATATGTGTTAGGCCAGATCCAAATTAGCAGCTACAGCTATGGCTACAACTGTTAAGGGTGTTGCTAGGGCCGTACTATACTTCAACGCATGATGACATAGAAATCTAGCTGTAGCCGTAGCCGTAGCCACCAATTCAAACTCGGCCTAACCCCTATCTGCTTTGGAGGAACTCATGGAGTATTGATGAAGTCACCTATTGCCAGTAGGTACAATGTGTTAAAAGTACATGGCCAGCACAAGTTTATGTACCATGTGCAGAAACAGTCTGTTATAAAGGGTTTGGCCACACTGGAAAAGTAGGTATACCAAATCACTGGGGTTATAAAGGGTGGTACAACAGTAAATTGAGTCAGGCCAGAGAACAGCCTTGGCACAAGGGTTCTAACAAACCACTGCAGGCTGGTACCAAGTGGTGTAATGCCATGGGTTTGATTCTAGCACAGGACTCCCTGGTAGAATGGTTTTGGGCACATGACCCTCACAGTAAAACCCATGACTGACCAGCTGCTGCAATCGGGCTCATTTGCCCGATTGTAGAACAGTCTCAACCACCATGGTTAAAGAGGGTCTAGCCATGTCTGCAATGAAGTACAGGGTGGTACATGTACATGGGTTGAGCCACCCATTATTGGGCTCAGTAACCTGTTGTAGAGGGAGCTACCACTTAGTAGACAGGTGAACTGAGTACAGCTGATGACAAATAGATGTCCTTCAACTACCATTACTTTCAACTTTCATTCACAAATTGCAATGAAAGATGACAGTTCCATAAGGCATAATTTTGGTTCTTAATCAATCAACTGATGTTCAGAAAGTTTACTTATTGAAAGTATAGCCAGGAGTGCATTAAAAGGCTCATGGTTCACATATTTACCACTGGATAGATCAGATCCATACCTAAAACTGCTGAAGTGGTGCAGGCAACAATTTTACATCTCAACTGAAATTAATTTCATATATTATATTATTTGTTTCCAAAGATGCCTACTCATCAAATTTGTGACGAGTTAAAATTTGATTCCAAAGTGGAGTACAGGGGAGCACAATCAGTTAACAGAGTGCCTGGATTTGACAACAATTATTTTGTTAGTTAAATTTGCTTGGAATTTGAAGCATGCAAATTACTGTACGCATAAGTGTGGCTTTCATATTAAATCCACATCTAGTTAGTAAAAAATATGCTACAATCATTAAGCGATGTGGCAACATTGGTAATTTTAATTATTCAACATTTTAAGATTGCATGGCGAAAAGAAAAAACAATTTGACCAGTGCCGCAGTTACACCAGGTTGGTGTACTGAGCTTATATAAAGAGCCACAACAGGCCTGGAATTTCATCTTTGAGAGGGCAAGACTATTTTCAATTTGTGAAGGGCACTTCCATTGGAAAGTCTTAAAGTTTATGGACAACTTTTGAAGCAGCACCTAGCCCAAGACCAGGGCAAGGGCGGCCATGGTCTCCGTGGCCTCTGTGTAATTCCAGGCCTGCACAATGCATCTGACACTCCATGTGGCACTTTGTGTTTTACTGGGAATGGAAAACACTGCCAGTAAGCGTAAGGAAAAGTTGTTTGCCTCAACCAAATGTCTCTGGCAAAGCTGCCTAAAAAACAGTCCTACAGCAGTTTCTCAGGGCCCAATTTCATGTCTCTGCTTACTGTGGAATTTTGTGCTTAGCGCCAATAGAATCACACTCTTTACAGGGCGCCGTTAGCGCAGATTTCCGCGGTAAGCAGTGGCATGAAATACGGCTCAGGTGCATTATAGATTTGTAAACTGGGAATTCATAAACAAATTATAAACACAAAATATCAAATGACAAAATACAAAGTCCATAAAACTGGACTTCAGTGCTTTTGAAAATTTCAATATAAAATCGCAATCATTAAAAAAAACAAAAAAACCCTAATATTTCATTGCATTGTAATATTGCAGAATTTACCCTTACGCCTTGGCTAATGCTACGTTACAAAATCGTAATGGCTACTGATGAGGAAAATTATTTAAGAGGGGGATGGATAGCATTTTAGGGTTGGGCATTTACGTTTTATTTTCCTAAACAGTAAATGGACCATGGGACTACCGGTTAACCGGTTAACCATTCAACCATTTCTACATTCCGATCCAAACTATGAGCCGATCTGTCAAAGAAGCAAATGTCCACACACTTTCCAGGACCAACCAGGATTAAGAATAGAACGCTATAGCGAGTCTTCGCTGTCACAAAACCACAAACCACAGGTGTGGATGTACAAAGAAAAATGTAGAACAAGTTGTAGGGAATTGAAACAAATCTGCTGCCTTTTGTAGAGGTTTAAGATAAGACAGTGCCCCTACAATGGATGTCAATCATTCTCCCTGGATGGCATCTGGGGCTGACATTTTAAAGCAAAGGCCGGTTCTAACTTTGTTTTTCTTGTTTTACTGTGGTCTTCATTTTTTGGTTTGTTTTTCTTCTTTCTCTTATCTTCCTTTTACTGTCGGCTTCGTTTTTACCATTAAGGCAATTTGGAAATGTGTTTTAACATTGTTTTACAGTCAAACGGGTAACCAGTTAAATGTCCCAACCCTCGTGCATTTCTATTATGTGTGCTGTATTCTACTGTATGCATGCAATATCATAAACAATTATAAATGTACACGCTTTTTACAACATAAATTGCTTGATTTACTTTATAAATGGCATCAGCATTTACACAAAAAAATTTGCATGGAATTTTTTTTTGACCAAGAAAAAGACGCAGATTCTATGACCTCAAAATCTTCCTGCTATGGACGGCCAATCACTTTTCTCCCATACCTCATGGCTTATTCATACTTAAAATAAAAAACCTAACCTACTCAGGTAAAACCCAAAAGTTTTGCCAAACTGCTGGCAATGGTTCATATGGATAAATCAATCACAGACTATGCTCTCAAGCTCCAGACCAATGATGTATGGATACAAAAGTACATTTCATGAAAGTGCTCAATCACCGACTAGTGAAGCAGAGTGTACTTAACAAAATGGCGTCTGCTTGTGCAATATTTGACCAGGGATTTTTGTTGTGTACTTTGAACCTATGTCAAATGCTTTGTTATGCAATACGCTTCGCTTATTGGTTAACATCATGGAGCGAGGCCAGGACCCATCTTCATAGAGCAGCTTATACACACAAAAACTTAGCAAATGAAATGATGCTTACCAGAATGAGGTTACCAGCCAAAATACCATGTTACGTGTACCAATTGTGTCTGGTATCCTGCTCATTTGCACTTAGCAGAAAACTGTTCAGCAATGTTTTCTACTTAAGGAGCTCTATGAAATAGGGCCCAGATGTAGCATGAACATTTGAAGTCACAATTCAAGGCATGTGAATAACGCCAGATACGGGCCGTTAGACATACCGCTGGCATGTGTAAATGTACCTTTGATCCACTTAGTTTGCCCATGCAATAATGCTGTGTGTGTTCACCCACACTCTGTGTGTAGAGCAGTCTGGTACTAATGCTGTGTGTTCACTACACAGTGAATCATTGTATGTCTATCCAATAAAACCATTTGGTTCGTAAGACCAGTGCCTGACTTTATCCTTCTGGGTAAAGACAGGGGACCAGTCTAGGCCTGATGGATTAGTTGTTATGCTGATAGTCTGCGTAAAACATTCACCGGAGTTGACTACATTTCACCTTGGGCAAAAATTTTCTGCAAACTTGTGACATTGAACTCTGTGCTCATTTTGTGTTTGAACCATCCATGATTAATTTGGCAATGTGTTTTGTCTGACTGGCAGGCATAATCGATGTAACCATTAGTTGTTTTGTCTTCTTGAGGACCCTACCCTCACTGGACTTGTTAACCTCTACAGGTACCAACTATCTTTATGTTGAGAGAGCGTCCCGGATCAGGTACATGTAAAACCATTCCTACAAACCAACGTAGTGGTCAAGTAAGGAGGGATTTTAAACATTATAACCCTCAGCATAACCTCATGTTGGGTCGGCCATGGCATGCTTTTATCCTTAGTATCGCTCTCACAACTACGAGCGAGGTCAACCTAACAAACTACCCTCAAGTAGCCTACAGGCCAGGAACATACCCAGACCCTGGTGTTGAACAGCTAGGCATTGCCATCAATGTCCCCATCAGGGGGGTCCGCCACCTGTTGTAGCATCGCTGCACCTTCTGCCTGAAGAGCAGGTTGCCGAAGATCTCGATCAAGGGGTACCTCCCCGGCTAGACTCGACAGGTTTGGAATGGAACGACTTCGGACACACTGGAAATCCACATGCCTGCTCTTGTTCTCTTCTTTCTCCCAGGACATGCGCACAAAGGGACGTTGAACGTAATTGTAGATAACTGCAAAGCAGAAGAATAAATCCTTGAATCATAAGAACACATTCAATCTCAAAGACCACAATGACAACACTTTCTTTCTTATGTTGAACATTTGTTGGTTAAAACTAATAAATTCATCTGTTGAGACACTTGTTTCCATTTGTTTTCATCTGTAATTCAATTCCTTAATTCACTTTCCACAGTTTCTTGGTAACATTTTACCCTGGTTCGAATACTGGACCGTAGCCTTGCATGTGGATTGGGTTCTCAGTCCCTACTTAATTACGTGGGTTTTTCCTATTCAAGGTTTTCCTCCCACATCTAAAAACTGACATTTCTTCATTGCCTTCTCTACACAGGTATCTTTAGACCTATGGGTTAAGCCCGGTTAATACTTCAGGCGAAAGCGAATGTGAAGCCAATTATGTGACACAAACAATACCTAAGGCGCTGATTTCCAATTGTAACGCAGCACATGAAGTATGAACCTGGCTTTACAGTGCTGTAATCACTTTTAAGGGCCCCTGGGTTTCATCACCAGAAATATAACAATAATGCAAAAACAAAAATTTTGATTATTAAAAACGAACATCAGCACAGAGCCTTCAAATTCAGCACCAAAAATTAAGAATACGGATGAGGTCAGAATTAAAAGGTCAAAGTTCGTACCTTCTGGTTTGCCTCCAGGTCGTTGCTTGATCTTCTCCTTGTATGTAGGGTAGCCTGCAGGTAAAATTCATAACAAGAAAATGCTAAAAATCACAACAGATATCTTTAACACTCCTCTTGTACATGAAAAGAAAAGTAGCACGCAGGAGAGATCTATAGTACACCTCGATATATTAGTGACACGCTGTCGAAGGAAGCAGCTTCCAATTGCTGCTTCGACATTCGTCTGTCAGAGCTGCAAATCATGACTGTCACTCCAGGATATGCCTTGCAAGTCAAAGCCCCCCCCCCCAGTGCCACTAGCTATCCCAGCAAATCAGCATCCCCATTTTTATAAGTCCATTGCCTTTTGGCAAGGATGGAGGCCTACTGTAGTAGTGACATTTAAATGGGAAAAGTGTAGCATGAAAGAAGATGAATTCTTGTATCTATTAGCATGGGATCGATGGTATGAAGTGTTTATATCAGAAAGGTTGAGTAACAGTCTCTAGCAAGTGCATCACATCACAATGTAGGTTTTCAGAGCAAGGACTTTATGTGTGGCTATGCGCACTTACTTTGAAAACTCCAACCCTTACTCCCGTGACTGATTTACTAGGATCCTTCCTCATTCTAACAAAACCCAACATGTATGGTAAGCTGAACACACAAACTGTTGGACTCTGATTATAATGGTATCTTGATCCCATGACTAATTAACTAGGATCCTTTCTCATTCTAACAAAATCCAACACCATATGAGAACTCAGTACCCAAACTGTTGGACATGTGATTAAGATGGTATGCCTGATCCCATGTAAAGCACAATCAGTTTACTGGTGCTGTACTCCACTAACTCTACTGTTGGGCAAACTGAGGGAACATTCGGCCTTTTTGTATGGGGCTTATGGTGGCGTGACGCATACGCATTTATGCATCTGCCTGGTGCACAACTCTTTAACGTTTGCCGACTGAAAGTGTCTGTATGCATTGTGAATGTTGTTAGCACATTTCATTGGAAAGGCTAACTGCATCGAGGATAAGTATAGACTTTAGTTTGATAGCTGAGGTTGAAGCATATTCTACCTTCTATTCCCAGACGGATTTTCTTCAGGCCTCTCTCCTTCAGCACCGTCTTAGCTACTTCTCTATTCTCAATGTACTTGAAAAACCGATATAATGGAGTGCTGGAGACAACTGTGCATAGAGAACACAAATAATGAACACATATGAAATCAAATAATGAACAGCAGGGCTTGAAATTTACACTGGACCACAGGAACCAGACCAGAAATGTTAGTGTTGGTCAGTAAACTCCAGTGGCCTTGTGTTTTTAAACTGAATAATCATAATAGTAATAATAATACTTTACGTTTATACTGTGCTTAATACTGCAAGGTATTGTGGAGCTTTGTTTTGAAGTATGCGACCTTTTCCTTTACATGGTATCATGTAATGGTTTTACAAGGTGCTGTGGCGCAATATATGGGTGATTTGCCTGATATTTTAAAAAAGACAAAAAAGTGAAGATAATTATAAATTTATAAGATTAGCACTTTTGGAACCATCCATATTCTAAAACCTTTTTATATTTTTGTTGTTTTAGCTCATTCAACTGGAAACAGTGTCATAATCAAGGTTCTCATCGTTTTAATACACTCATCTGGAACCAGAGAAACAATCATGAGTTTTATTCTTAGTGTGACTGTGCAATATGTGCATGTTTGTTGTAATGTTGCCTGGTTGTAAGTCAAAGTTATAAGTCAGTTTTTAAAACTTCAACATTTACTCTGACTTTGGCTCTTTAAAATCCAGGGGGCAATGTTTAGCCTAGCATGATCCAACCCACCCTCTTAACCCTCAAATTGTTCAGAATTGCTCAAGCAGGGTTTGACAACTATTTCTAAAGACCAAGAGATTTAAGAATTCCTTTTTACTTAGTGCAATTAACCTAAATTAGTAGCTGGCCAAGATAGCGTGGTGCATTTTCAATATTTTTTATAGACATGTATATTTTCTGTTCTGTATAAACCTGTTGCCCTTTTACATCCCTGTCATTTTTGTAATATTAAGTCTTTTTTTCTATTGTCTTGTATGCCCTACACTTGTATTCTCCTTGTGCACAGGGAAAACTGATTTTATGTTTTTTTATCATGACAATAAATATTTTGAATCTTGAATCTTACTTTGTGAGTATTCCTCTCCCATCTGAGGTGGATATTCTTCATCCCATTCCACGACGTCATCCTCCATCAAAACTACAATGTGACACTCTCTCTGACCATGCTGTAGAAAAAAAAAACACTTCCATGTTTTAAGAGTCACAAAACAGTTGCAGTCTTTAGTACGCATGGAAAGGTATACAGAAAAGTATATAGACAGTATATAGACAGTGGCCAAGCAGATAAGAGCACCGGACTCAAGCTGTGGTGTTTCTGATCAGTACAGAAACCAAGGATGCCTCATAAGTGAACTTAATCACTGTAGCTCACAAGCCTGAGGAAACCTGCAAATAATGGTGCTTACTATGTGAACCAGAAACACTGGGGGTGTTTAACCAGTTAACCCCTACTCTTCCACAAAAAGTGTTCTGGGTTCTTTTACGTGCACTACCAATCCTAGGACATGGAACCTACTGCTTAATGTGCCATCCGAAGGACAAAGCAATTATAATAAAGTATCTTGCTTAAGGACACAAGAGCCACGACTGAGACTCGAACCCATACTCCGCTGATCAGAAACACCAGAGCTTGAGCTCAGTGCTCATAACCGCTCGACCACGACACGCTGCAAGTTGAAGGAAGTGGTGCACTGCCACACATACCTTAGCACACGAGACCATCTCTGGTAAGATGAGGGTGTCAAGATACTTCTCAAATTCTTCCCTGGCTCCATCATTTGAAATCTCATGTAACAAACATCCTGTAATCAAATAAGAAATAACATCAAAAACACAGTACGAGAACATCCTGATCAGTTCATCAACAAAGAATCTGGAAATAGCCTGGTGGGGTTCAGATAAATTTCTGATTCATTACAGTCAATCACAACCCAAGTATTGAATTAAAGGTAGGGACAAAGATTGGCAAATACTCCAAAAATACTTACTTGGTGAGAAGCACTACAGCTATTGGAAGTATAAAATATTTTGAAAAGAAATTCCCTTCAAAGTAATTCGGTTTGGAAAAAATTTCACCCCAAAACATTTGAATCTGAGAAACAATTCATGCATGAGGTGCTTTTAAACAAGGAAGAATTGCCTTTCCCGCACAAGAATGAAGTGTTAAGCCAGAATCCATGTTTGTGTGCAAACCTGTAGAAAAGCTTTGAATTGTTTGCAGCTGTTGTATGACTACATGTATTGCATATGGGCATTTCCACACTGATGGGCACATAAGTGTGACATGAGAAGGCAACATAGGATAGTAACAACAAAATAAAGTATAATTTGTCATGTATTTTTGTCTGTGTACATTCAAAGGCACATGACGATTGTGGTAAGAATTAAAAAGGTAAATGTGCGAGTATGTAAGAAACTGGAGGAGATAAACGTGGACAGAATTTTGTCACACAAGTGTTTATCCAACATTTGTAAAATCCTATTGTAATTTCCTTAATACCACGGCAATATCTCAGTTTGACTGCTTACAAACTTTCACAGCGCCCTCATATAGACCCCTTAGATAGGCCGCCAGCGCTGAGGTCAAACAATGGAAGCGCATGTACACACCACGCACAGCTCTCAGCCAATGATAGATGATACATGTAGGTCTCCAATGACCTCACTGAGGGCGCTGTTTGGGCTTGTGCCACCATATGCCAGGAGTCTATTACATTTATTCCTAGAACATCACCCTCTACATATTTCAGATGATGTTTGACTGAGACTGCTATTTGTTGTTAAAAACTCTGGTGTTAAATATAATCATTCCTCCACTGAAAATCAGGACATTCTGGTTTTTAGGCGTTTCTAGTCTCAGAAATCATGACAGTCCCGGAAAAAACGGAAAATACAATTGGTAGGTATAGGTGTGGTAGATATGAGTAGTTCCAGTAAGGAAGGATGGGGAATAATTATATGAAGTATTGAACTTACTCAGATTTTTACATCTGACTGTGCTTTCATTAAAGGGTACAAGGAGATAATCACAGGCCTCTCTCAGGTCAGCTACTGACACACTGGGAGGACATCGCATCGGCCGACCCTTGTAGAACTCCTGCAAAACAGACAAAATACATTCCATAATCAGACAGACAGGGTACAAACTCAGGCCGTATTCTGCAGTAGTGGCTACGGCTAGGGCTACTACTGTTGCTAAGGACGTCCAACATTTCAACGTATGATGCTGTGGTGATCCAGCCACAGTCATTAACAACTCCGACACGGCCTAACACTGTGACAAGTTAGTGACCCATTTTTAACTTTGCCAGTAAAAGCCGATTCGTACTTCATCATGTGAATACGAATTCGACGCTACAAATTCACAATGGGCACACAGCTCAAGTAGAAACGTGCTCAACTCTTTCAAAACATCCACTGCTAATACAAAATTGTTCTTTCAAAATTCAAGTTGCATTCGCATTCGTCTGTAGTATGAACCGGGCTTAAGTAGCTGTAAATTTTAGATGTATAATCAAAACATCAATGCAAACATGCCCCTTGCAGTACTCTAATGACATTAGAAGGAAGTGATTGTTACTACTTACTAACAACCATTAGTAGATCTCTTTCGGGAGGAGTGTTGGCTCTGAAAAGAGCCATTGTGGTCTTGACGTTTCGAACAGAATACTCTGCTCGTCCTGAAGACAACCCTGAAGATATGCCAAGGTTACGCTTTTCAAAAATGTCAAGACCACAGGGCCAACACTCCTCCCAAAGGAGATTTATAAATGGTTGTACCCGCAAGTTTATTTCAGGGTACCTGCACACTTTAAAAAGTCAAATTTAAGACTTTTTAAGACCCTTTTAATGCTACAATTATCAAAATATAAGGCCAAAAGTGACTGAATAAAGCAGGGAAGGAAAACTTTTTTACACACATCGTTATTTGGTTCTCTTTTCCAGCTAATAGGAATTTCATTACACGCTTCATCCAATTTTTTCAAGACTTCAAGTAACTGAAATTAATACTTCTTTAATGCTTTTTAATGATCCGCAGAAACCCTGTTCTAGTAATAGTTACTTCCTATTATCCACACTACGCAAAGCTTCAACCATCACTTATTTAGATTTTTATTTTCTGAGGGAAGCTGGCTTGCCTGGTTAAGTACTTACCAAGATAGCACTAAATAGTTCAGCAGATATGCCGTGTGCGACTCCATACTCTCCTTTCTCATTGGGTCTTGTGAAGTTATTGTCGATGCCATTGCCAAACATTCTGAATGGAAAAAAAAATCAAAGAAATTACATCAAGTATGTGCGTGGCTGAGCGGTCTAGAGCATGGAAACTAAGCTCTGATGGCCGAGTCATTAGAGTGTGGGTTCGAATCCTGATCGTGACACTTGTGTTCTTGGAGGGCACTCGACTATAATTGCTTCTCAACACCCAGGAGTAAATGGGTACCTGCGAAGGTAGAGATTGTTGACATGAACTATTACAGGCCTGCAATTTCATCGATGAGAGGGCATGGACATATTTAAAAAGGGCACTTTCCTTGGAAAATCTTAAGTCGACGGGAAACTTTTGGAGGGGCACCAAAGCCAAGAGCAGGGGCAACAGAGGGCATGGCCTCCACGGTCTTTGTTTAATTTCAGGCCTACTATTAGTAACCCATGTACCAATTTTGTTGCTGGTGCTGCACATTCCAAAGAATTTGCGATGATTTCAAGAATGCTAAGCCCCAATGAACAGGGATAGCAATAGTGAAAGGCGCTTTGATAAAGAGTTTAGAAGTGCCTAATTATCAACAAAAGTAACAATATAGACTGACAACATTGTACGAAATTCTCAAAACATGTGGCAAGCTGAAATTGACCTGCGCGTTCATCATACTATTAAGAAAACGTGTGTAACTTTCACAGCCAATAACAACTCTTTTTTGGAACCTTGTTCTGACACTTGTTCTGGTGAGTGCAATGTAAGGACTCATCAACATTTGCTATGGCAGACTAAAAGTTGATAATATCAGAACAAAATTAATTGTTATATTATTTACACTCTTTGGGTCTAACTTCAGGCTTTGTTGATTACTGTGCCAGCAACATTCGCAATAACCTGTGTTAAATGTGGGTCAATGATTAATGTGTCGCATGGATAATATGGGTCAACAATTTGTTTTTTCATAACATTTCTGGTACTCTGTTCAGCCCAAACCTTCTTTTATCAAGTGCTATGACAACAAACAATGAACTTTGTCATCAAAACAGTTCAGTATGATCTGATTTTTTTAAGCTCTAGAAAATGTCCTCACCTGCCCAGCATTGTGTTAGGGTGCGCTGTAAACAATGAAGGGTCCACCACGAATCTAGTATGATCCACAATAAGCGTTACTCTGTCAGGAAGCTTTTGGCCAAACAGACCATGGTTGCGTGTGCCGCCTTTGTCGATATCGTTGACTGACCGGGCTCGATTGCGAGGTGCGTTGCTGGGCTGCCCTCCGGTTGATGGCTTGTTGTCACACACTGGCTTCATGCATGAGTGGGTCGGCGATGTATTGCTGGATTTGTCAGCCATGTTGGCACATACACAGGAATGGGAACAACTAAAATGGCATGATACAATAAACAAATATTAGATTGGTACATGTATGCTGTAAACAGACTAATTGTAAACACACTGCCTTTTTTAAGTTTCAAGGGTAAAGCAAGGGAAGAGAAAGGGGCCATGGTCCTCAAATCAATCCCCCACATCAATGAATCCGCTGATTCCCTCAAGAGGGGTATCCAGACCTCAAGGTTACCCTTTATACTCTGTTCCTCCTGTTCACTGAATCAGACTAGAGGTTAAATATCAGAAACCAGAAGTCCAGAAATCAGACAATAAACTTGATACCTCGTCCTGGCAAACTTTCAAAGTTATGATTATCTTTCAATGTTAATTTTAAAGCAATAGTGTACTGTGCAGTAAATCAGGTGTGATCCATGGCTCCATTTTCATCTTAGGATAAGTTATCATCTTAGGATGAGTTATCAATATCGCCATGATTTGTATTGTGACATCACACTCAACTTAGCAATTAAGATTGATGCACATCTTAAGATCAAATTTAACTCTTCGTGAAATCAAGCCCAGGCCAATCAAGGGAATTTGGGAAGGCTGAGGCCCTTCCATGCTGTTACTGTACACCCTTTATACAACCAGAGCCCAAACCCTCTCCACCCCCACATTCACCAAATTCCTCCATTACTAAGCCCCCTCATAAGGCCCTCTTGTCCCATCCACCTCAGCCGAGCAAGTAATTTGCACATTTTCTCACATGCACTCCACGTTTTTGGACATATTTAACACTTTTTTAAAAAGTAGGTCAATTTTTATTGCAAAAAAAAAAGTAAGTGGCCTGATGTTTCGACCCTAGCAGAGTCTTTCTTGAACATGAAGGCTAACATTTTTATTAAATATAAAGGCTGACTTACATGTACTGACTTTTCAGGCTATTGAAAAACAAAATCTGTTTTTTTCTGAGGGCAGACAAATTTTGAATTGACTTAAATAGGAAGAATATAATGCCTGCCTGCAACCAAGCCAACTCCTTTTCCCCACAGGCAACATTACACCCCCAAGGAACTGACACACTGGATCTGATGTTGATTAAGCAAAAGCAAAGTTTACCACCCCGTCCTACATGTATTAGTTCTGGATCTCTGTCTGCATGATATGAATTCCTGGCTTTGATTACGGCATTTCATCCTACATGTTTCCTCACCATAGAGAATGTGACGCAAACATCAAATTGCTTGGGGTCATTCTTGCTATGCAAGATGTGTCTCTATGTACAGTCATGTACATTTATCAGGCATGAAATTTGGCCCTCGGAAAAAAGCAGGCTATTTTGTTATTGAGTACAAGGGGAACAAGTACAAAGGTACATATGGTACAGGCTTTAATAGACTTTTCATGCTATTTAATTTAAACATTTTTGCGGATTTTTGTGAGGGTCACAAAAATTGGAAATCAGACTTAAGTAGGAAGAGCATCATGCCTGGCTCATGTAAAACAAAATGTACATGAAATGTCCACAAATTTTCCCCTGATTCAAGAACAAACCTACAATTTTTTGATTGAAACTAGACCTATCCCTAACCCTTAGAAGCCTTCATATTAAAAAATCTGTCTCTATTCTTAAAATAATGGGGGTTGAACAAAGAAAAATTGACTAAAGCGGATTTTGAACCAATGACATCTGGATTAATGTGCTGGCGCTCTACTAACTGAGCTATCTAGCCTTATGTTGGCAGTCTCTCTATTTTGTCAACATCTTTGTTTGGGGGTGCCAGTTAAAAGCCGTTAAGTGTTAGCTGCCGTATAGCCAGGGTCAATCCAAGTTTACTATACAACCTAGGAAGCAACAGCCAGGGGATCACCTTAAGGGGATCAACTTTTATATTGCAAAACAAACCCCCCCAAAACAACAACAAACAAACAAACATTCAATTTAAGCAGTATGTTTGTTGGAGGCCATCAATAGGCTAAAATTAAAGTGTTTGGCTGTACAGACAGGGTCATGCAGCCTCAAATCAGTTTCATTGAATCCCACATGATTCATAAAATTCTTTTTTTTTTCACTCAACTCGGGAAAGTACTGAGTAGACAGCGCTTAATACACATCGGTGTAAGGGTAAAAACCAAATTATAAAAATGACATTAACAGGTCACTAAAAATTTGATTGTAGTAAAATCCTAGCCATACCTACTGCTAAACTATAGGATTCAAACTGCCTCTAGATACCCGGCAAGCTCGGTGGTCTAGTGGTAAGACGTCTGGTCTAGGATAATAAAGGTCGTAGGTTTGAATCCTACCCGAGTAATATGCCTGTGGATTTTGTTGACAGGACTTGGGATATACAATAAGAATACAGGAGGTAAACTCAGGAGTATACAGTGCTGAACACACATGGGTAAAACACAAATAATGGTCACTAACAATGTTAACATATAAATTGTTTAAAAACAATATTACAAACTAGGTGAGTTCGTTAGTCGTACAACAAATAACAACAACAACACACTTGATTTGAACAATGGCAAGGTCTAGACTTACTGTGAGTTGTAACCGCGGTCACTATCCAAAGAGTCGGAGTCACTATCTATGCTAGCACTGTATGGAACGCCACGTTGCCTGTAGGCCATGAAGCCAGTCACAGCCTGACTGCTGGACCGAGGGCTACAAGGGGAATATCTGTAGGTACAAACAGGAACACGGTTTAGTTGGGTCTTCCTTTTTGCCGGATCCCCATGGGGGACTGGGGGTGTTGCTAGGACAGATCACTCGACTAGGCAGGTTTATATTGTACACTCATATTACATATTTGCCTAGAGCTCTGCAATTAACGCAGATGACATGCGAATAAATCATAAACATTTTGATATGATCCCTCCATCCAGGGGTGTGCCTCATCAAAGTAAATTGAAACTGACAGGAATTAAAAGGCACAGTTGTAACTTTTGACATCTGTCAAATTACAACTTCTTACACTCTTTCCTCAACCTTTCTTAAACAATTGAGAATCTTTACAGATTATTTTTTTCAACTTCTCAAGACACTTTCCCCAACTTCTCTTAAGTAACTGATTATCTTTTTAGATGATTTTTTTACTCCATGGTTTCTTGACCTAAAAACATGTATTTTTACATTTCAACTTTTACTTATTTGTCAGTGATGTGATAGGCTACTGATAAAAAAACCCTGAGCTGTGAGCGCAAAAGCTTGCGAGCACGGAGCCTACTTATAGATAGTTCCCATTA
>CM021526.1:24542157-24555031 GCA_010994315.2 Pisaster ochraceus | reverse complement strand
AGAAACATTCCCATCTGAAATACTGTTAAGTCCTAGCGTATGAAGACCCCCCCCCCAAATCACTTGTTTCTATTGCCACATTCATAAATAAGCTTGATATAAATTAAACAGTGACATACTTTCCCTTCAAGTTGAAGGTGGAATTGTGAGCCGCAAATAAGTCCCTGTTTATAGCAACATAAAATGCAGGTGATTAAAGTCAAGGACCAAGGACAGCATTTTTATCAATTATTTCCAACAAAAGGCCACGTATAGAATTGGAAATCATAAAAAAAGAAAAAGATGATTCGCTTCAATGTGGAAACTCATTAATTATAAAAATGTCACCAGTGCCCTGACCCCTGAATTAAACTTAACAAAGAAAAGCATGAAAAGAACTCTGTATCAATATTGCTCACTACAATTGTAGCAATCTAAAAAATAAAAAAAACTATTTACGAACTGGCACAAAATTCTTGACAAACATTAACTACTTTCGGTTTTGTTTAATACTAAAACAGGACAATATTTCACAGGTTGGATGTATGGTGTATTTATTGAAAACCAGACGATTGGCATGAACTTACTCTTCAAAAACCAATGATGTTCTTTCCCTATAAACCAACATTAATGACTTTTTGGATGAAGTTCAAATCTCTAGAAACAGTAAACAATTCTGTGGATGGGTGAAGCGAGCGTTCATTCACCGATGCTGAGTTGCTATTTATACCATTACAGCAAGTGCAATACCCCCTCGTCTCTGATCACTGCAGTCGACGCTCGCTGTGATAAATACAAATATAGACAAACCCAGGTGGTTTGTGCACATTTATATTGATTCTGCGTTTGTTCCCAGGCTGCGCAATGTGATGGAAACAAACATTCTTGATGTCTCGCTATCGAGCAGATAACTGAGGTTACATTAACATCGACCACAACCGTTTATCCTGAACTTTTCACTTGGTACTGTGCAACTCAATTACTTTCTTGATATTTTATCGACACTCAAACTACTTCTTGGATGGTTGGGTTAACGACGTCAAACATGTTTCCCAGGTGAAACTTGACAATTGCTTCAACATTTGTGTGCAAAGAAATTCTAAGCGCAGCCTAGGAAATAAATATCTGAACGATTTTTTTCTCTCCCCCTACTGCTATTATTGAATCCAAGTTTAATGCGGCATGACCAGCAACCCACTTGGGTTGGGAAAACAAGTTAAACACAGTCAGCCATGCATGTCAGATACTCCAATAAAGACCTGCTTGCTCAAGTTGGCCCACGTAAAAGAGAGAACGAAAACAAGAAATGCACAACTGTAGTAGCAATACACAAGAGCATTAAGTCATGCCTGGTTGTACACAGATCGGGAGGAGATATGATCCTTGTGTGGGTATTGTCAGAGAGTCTGAACAGGAAGTCACCAACAAAAGGGACGACCAGGTCATACCAGGACAAAAGAGAAGCCCGAATGCTCGGCCCACTTTTCAACTCCCATTCTGACGAGTCCCTATATGGACAGGTTGGCACGCAACAAAGAAAGTGCGGGATAAAGTTCATCACTGTCTAAAAGTACAGCTAGTCCCGGTGTGACGGCAGGCAAAGTACGGTGCCTGCAGGAAAAAGTACGGCTGCCCCAGGCCCGGCCCATACAAAAAGTGCAAACAACCCGCTAGTCACCCATGTTGTCTCTACATGATCCATGCCGGCTTTTCCTCTCGACTTTGGCCATGATGCATGTAGTCCTGCCAGGCTGGAAATGGCTGCCACAGTTGGTGCGGTGCAGAAAGACTCGGCAGAAAAATGAGCTATGATTGTCTAGCTGGCTGGCTTTAACTAACCTGGTTGCCAAGCACTGTGATGAGGACTGGAGAATGCTTGCGCAGGAGGAGGGCAAAGACTTGACAATTCACCCCACACATGACTCCATTGTGTGAGGCACGTAAGTTAGTGCTTGTGCAGAGGGACCCCTGGGGCTTGGCTAATGTGTCTACCAGGGCCCATGCAACGCAGTCCCTTAGTGCCGTGCCCATGGAGACAAGTGTACCGCTTCACACGCACAGGTGTTGTGCCCAGCTAGACCCAATCAAGTCACACTGGGTCACATTTGAAACTGACCATAAACACTCTTCACCTCCACCATCTTAATTTGTCATCAAATTCCGCCTGAGAATAGCCCCAGCTAGCCGCACTTCTACTCTGTTTCCATGAACTGAAGTCACAATGACCTCCATGGCCTTGCCCTTGGCAACCGTAAAGTGTTGGTGAACTACGGAGCCGCCGCAGGTTGAACTTGAACTTCTCCAGGGTCAAATCTGCCACGACCCTTAAATGTGTAAATATACACACGCAAGTCCTATGTCAATGAACCAACAAACCTTTCATCTTGTACTCAAAGCGGAAACTACTGGTCTTTGTGTAAATGCATGGATGATGGAAAGTAATGCTTCCCCCCCCCCCCCCGTTATACTAAAATGCTCAGCAAAAAAGGACAGTCAAGACTACAGTGAAAGCCATCAATGTCTTGTCTAGTACCCTTGGATTTCAATAATCGGTAATTTAAATAAATTTGAAGAGACCTCATCCTCAAGGTGTATTGCTTGTTAACAAAAATGAAAAAAACAAACAAACAAATAACACCATTAATGACAACTGAGCCGGTCCCCTTTACAACAAACGTTTGAGTGACTGGTCCCCATTACAATAAAGATTAGGGTGACTGGTCCCCATTACAACAAAGATTTGGGTGACTGGTCCCCGTTACACTAAAGATACGGTGACTGAACCATGGATCCTGTCAGAGGGACTGAGCAAACTCTGTCCCTATAAAACTTTCAAAAACCTTGGCCCAATGTCAAGGAGCTTAGCACTACAAAACGGTGCTTACCAGAATAAGGTAACCGGCCAAAATACCATTCGGCATGTACAATCTGTGACTGGTATCCTGCTTATTTTTGCTTATCAGTAAAATGTTAAGCAATATTTGCTGTTTCATCGGCTCTATGAAATTGGGCCTTGCTGACTGGTTTGAAGGTCTCAAAGTTGAAGGAGGTTACAACACACCTAAGGCAGGAAGTTCACTACTTAAAAAATTTGTTACCGCAAAATCTCCCCTAAATCTTTCCACTCTGAATACACGACAAACCTTGAACTGAAACTCTAGGTCAATGATCTCTGATGCAGCTTTGCAGCATGTGGGAGTGTACTCCATTGTCCTTTCACGCCCCTTGATTTTATTTGGGTTGAACACAGGTGATGTACCCTCAGACTGAAAATAGTCTGTTCCTGCCTGGCTGTTTTACTGTTTGAGGCAGGCCATACCATGTTGTTCAAAGGGGAAGTTTACAATCATGGTGTTGTAGCATTTCAAACGACTACATAAACTACAAGTTTTGTAGTGTAACACTATGGGAAATACAGCATTATCAAACACAGTAATGCTTCAGATTCTGGAGTGTACATGATGTACTCTATGGGAAAATACAGTATAAAAACACAGGAAGGTTTCAGATTGTGCACTACGGACATTTTCAAGCTTGGGCAAAGACAAAAAGTAGTGGTATATTTAATGTATTGGACCATTCATTTGTGCCTATTTTTTTATCTCATTTTTGGGGGGAGGGGGTCACTCATTATAACACACAGTAACTGCGCAGTCCAAACATGGGTTCGAATCCCTATGGGTAAGTTACATACAGATGTCCCCTACACTAGTACAGAAACACAGCAAGTGAGACACTCCCAGCACCACCCCCACCCCAAACTCCATCAAGCATACAACACAAGCAAAACTGACAAAAATGAATACTCTCCCTCTATGGGCAATAGCACTTTATGATATGTAACAAAACAGCAAGGGATACAGCCCCCTACCCAACACACCCCCCTACCCATCACCCCTACCCCCACCCTACCTCTTCCCATTATGGGAAATAGGCGCATTTATGATATGTGTGACAGCACAGTGAGTAAATCTGCCTCCCCCCCCACCCACCAGCCCCTACCACTTTCCTGAGAATAGCACACTTAACAACGCAGTGAGAAAATCTGCCCCTCCCCCCCCCCACCAGCCCCTACCTCACCCATGATGTATAACAACACAGTAAGGGAAGGTGTTCTCCCCACCCCACAATAGAGAATAGAACGCTCAAAACACAAAATGGGGACTTTACCCAACTCCCCAACTACGGGGAACAGAACTGGTATGCGACATCACAGTAAAGGAGACTGCTCCCATTGTACACCCACCCAAACACAAAACCTTATTCACTAAAACACTAACCATAAAGGGAGTAGAGATCAACCCAAAAGGTCCCTTTCATTATATGGATAGACATGGCAGTTATTGTATTGTGTGACTTGGTACTTGGGTTGGTAGTGGGTGGGTATTGTGGGGGGTGGGAGGGAGGAGGGTCCTAGGCAGTCAAAAATTCCTCCACATTTTCTTTTCAACACAACACTGTGAAAGTACATGTACATACACTCTATAAAGACATCAGATATCAGACTCCTAGTCCTACACTGAAGATGACGCTGCGGTCAATTGAAGACGTCCCTGAGCCAGATGACTCTTGATGCCCACCACACCATGAGCGATGGCAACAACACACCAAAGTTCACTGCACTCTCAAAAGCAGAAACAAGAACAGGGGGGGGGGACACCTTTTTGTCTTTCTCTCTCTTTTTTCTCGTAAAAGTTGTCAGGGGGCTGCTCTTATGTAGCTCTCCGGACTCGAGGGAACGCCATTGAATACATTGTTCCAGATTATTTCAAACGGAGGGGGCTGACATTAGTAACGAGATAGTTTGAGTGACACCGGCGGCACACATCCCGAGTCCCACTAGGGCTCTTGATATAAATGGGGTCGACTTGCACTTTATTACTCAAGAGTTGACAAGAGAAATGGCCAATAAAATAGTCCCTAAATAGTGCAGATCATCCATTTTTTCCCACCAAGGAGAATATGGCAAACTCTAACCCTCACCCTACATACCTGGAAACCCTCCCGGCTAATCAACTCTCCCAACTCCTACCAAATGTGAACGAACAAAATCAAGTCAATACTCCAACTTTCCAATTAAAACCAGAGAAGAATTGGTTAAAACTCATTTGGCTAGGCTAGGGAACCCCTCCCGAAAGAAAATGGAAGAGCCCAATGTACTTTACATTCTTAAGAGGTTTAAGCCTATACATAATGTGTATTATATTATTTACCCCTTGGGTGTGAATGAATATGCACCTAGCTTAGCAGGAAGCTTGGAGGAGTTCTAACCAAGTGGTTAAGATTTCCTTGATGCTCACTTCTATCAACCAACAAACAAGTGAACAACAACACTCCCCAATACATGATCACATCTATAAACGGGGAGTTGTTTGTTGTTTCTCGTGTCCGGATGTGAAGCCGCTTTTGTGAGTGAAAAGGGTTAAGGTTGAGCCTGTGTTGAGCCCTCTGAGAGTAGCCGTAACGGAGGGACGGACGAGAATGTCACATTGAGAGACGGTTCCGCTCGGGAGCGTGTGCTTTTTTTTATCCAGAGAGACTCTTGGCAATCAACAGTTTTGTTTGGACCATCGTGATATCAAAATGAAAATTCAACTTTTATCTTTCAGTGGGTTGGGGGTGGGGATGGGGGAATGGGATGGGGGTTGGGGGAATTTTCCTTAAAAACTATTTTTCTCAACAGAAATTGGCTGACAGTTAAAGATAGGCTCCACGGTCAAATTCAGTTTTGTGATACACTTCTTGTCCAATAAATAGAGTCCTCCTATGAAAGTGGGGTACAAAATTCTCTAACCTCATGTTAAAATGGTGCAAAGTGCCATTTTATTTGATAGTCTTTCATAGCGAAATTTGGAACATGACGTCCTCAAATATCTAAAACAAATGGGTCTGTACATTAAGAGGAATTTGTTGTGCCAGTCAAAAGTTCAAATTCAATGTCGTTTTGATTGAATATCATCAAAATTCAGGAATGAACTAAACACTCTCTTAACAAAATCGTACAGACCATACATCTAAAATGTCACGTAATCGAACGCCTTTGGATGTTGACAAAAAAATTGCACTTGAAGGTTGTCAAACACTGGCATTTCAGACTGTTTAAACTTCTTAAGAATAGAAACTTGACTTGTTCCATCTTCATAAGGACTCTATCTATAGACCCCTTGCATATGACGTCAAAAGCCCAAACAGCGCCCTCACTGAGGTCAAAGGAAGACCTGTCATTGGCTGAAACGTTGCGCGTACACGCTCGCACATTTCCATTGTTTGACCGCAGTGATGGCAGCCAATGCAAGGGGTCTATTGGGTAAATCACAAAACTGAATTTGATCTCGGAGCCCTTCTTGAAGCAGCTCAATGATTGGCTGTTGGTTTGATTATTCCACTAGGGCACTTTGGCCATGTTCAGACAGCGTACCAAAGTTAGACCCGAACCGGTTTAACTTTAACTGCAGCGGGGGCGGTAATAAAAATAAAACTACCTAGCGTTTAGACAGCTCGAATTTAAACCTGATACGGTTTATCTTCGGTTTGAAGAGGTCAAACAGCACCGTGACCCAACACAACAACATCTGGTTTATTCACAAAAACACGCGCACGGCCCTAGTTGAGGTGTACGTAGGCCTATTTACTTAGCGACCTTACACATGTCAGCGGTCATCGGTTGTAAGTTAAACTGGATGTTATCATTTTTATTCTGTCCACACACCGTGCTAAAAGATAAACCTGAAGTGGTTTAGCGTTAAACCACCCTCGCCCACCGATTTAACTCATTCGGGTTCAACCCGATTCAGTATAAGTTTTAAGAGCGTTCAGACACACAAAGTTAAACCTGATTGAGTTAAAACTGCCTTAAAAGTGACTTTAGTACTGTGTCTGAACAACCTCATAGTCATTGTCTAGATGACCATTCTCTCTTTACCAACATCTCCTTATAAAGCTAAAACCTACCTGAAGCTGTGTGACATTTTTATGGGCTGCCTGGAGTTCCTCCATGTGTTTCTCTTTTGCCTTTTCAGCGAGAGCAAGACGCTTCTGCAAGGCGCGACACTGTGACCAAAAAAAAAAGGATGAAAGAAACAGAAAGAAAAAAAATAAAGATCAAATATCTCGATACAGGATCAACAACAAAAGCAAAAAGTGCACAAACCGTACTTGAAACTAATAATAAGAATGTGGGGCAATGATGCTTTCACATCAAGCTAAATTTAGATATTTCCATGGCCGGAGAAAGGAGTTGAGACAATATAGAAAGGCTCAAATAATATTTGCTCATATCAACTTTCTTATCTCAAATGCTCCCTCCTTTTTATACAATGTAATACATCTTGTCTGAAAATGATAGCACTAAGGATTCTGTTCCCTCTAACTACAGCAAACTCGGGGAGAATAGTACAGTCAACTTGAAGCTACTTTTTCCCCCCAAAGAACTGTAACATCACTCCTGCCTTCAATCAACGTTAATATTATGGTGCTGGTTACTGTGTAAAAATGCACATAAGTACAGCCAAGCTGTGATGTAAAAATTGTACCAACTGTACCTGACAGAGGACCCTATTTGTCAGAGAAAAATAACAGTGGCATGAATTTGAAGCCATAATGACCGATCTCTGCATGCAGCAGCTTTCATGTAGTTTTGGGAAGCATTCGGCAAGCCATTCGGATGACATGAAGATAATTTTTTACTAGTTTTAATTTTTTACAAAAAATAATTAATGGCCATTAATGGCTATTAATGGTCATAAGTGATTTGTCCTTCGGATGGGACATTAAGCCCTAGGTCACGTGTACTAGGGGTTTACCTGGTGCTTCTAGTTCACATGCAAGCCCCCTTGTTTACAGGTTTCCTCAGGCTTGCGAGCTACTGTGATTACGTTCACTTATGAGGCATCCTTGGTTTCATTAGCAGAAGCATGTAATAATAAAAAATCATCATCATCATATATAAAACGCAGAGGCTTTTTTGAGATGCTTTCAAATTGTATCTGCCTATCTTTGTGCTTATTTTGATTGCCCTTTTTGGTATGACTTGGTATTAAAACTACTGAACGTGTTATTTTACACTTATTATTCTGACCGCATCAAAGGAGGTGCGTTTAATGACGACAGTGGGCACTGCCCCGCGAAAACAAAAGCCCAAGCTCGCAGTGGCGCGGCCAGTCACGCGATGCCGTTCTCCCCCGACACTTCGTGAAGCTGCACCGTCTGAGCCAATTGAGTGTGTCGCCAGTCAGTCTAACAAGATTGCCTCTAAATGTGCAACTTAGGCAACTCCCGACAAATTATTAGCGCCCATCACCTGCTATGGAGAGCCTGTGAATTGCAGTGCTCAGGGCAATTTGTCTCCCTTGGGATAATCTGTACTCATAAGAAGAAACGGCAGCGTGCCAGCTATTGCAAGCCACTCTGAGCAAACCTTACATCGCTCGCAGCCCTTCCCCCCTTAAAACTCAATCCAGAGCTAATAAGATTGGGTTGGTTAGCCTCTACCTATGCTACCTATTTCTCCACATTAGTTGGCTCTTTCAGACACATCTGCATGTCTGAAAGGCCTAGGGTACACGTATACATGAAGGTGGAAATACAATGAACGGCCCATGAAGGGGGTGGAGGGGGGAAGGGGGGCATGACCAAGAAGACTCTAGTCCTAAAGTACGATGAACCAACTCCTACCATTAGCTGTCCTCTGGGGTGTGTATATTTAGTTTCCGAAATTTGGTCATTCACAACTTAACAATAATAAAAAATACTTGAGCAACATTTGAATTCATTGTGCATTTCATCACTATTATTGTTGTTGCAAACGCAAACAACATTAGAGGTGGAAAATCCACAGCATCACTAAGAGTGTTTCAATCTCCAAACCAGAGCTGAAAACAACAACTAAAAGCCTTTACAATTCATCTCTTACTCACCTCAACTGTCATGAAAAGACAAAAAAGAAATTACCCACAGAATCCAACACAAAATGAATCTAATTTGACAGTTTATTTTTGGGTTAATTGCTCCTGGCTGCACACAGTTTATACGCCAAGCTATTTCTAGCCCAAAGATAAACCCCCAAGAGATTAATTAGACTGACAGTTTCCTATTAAGTTCCCACTCATTTCTCCTTAACGAGAGCGCGCTCATTCATTTCTCATTTCCCACTCGCCCAAAAAACAAAACAAAACAAAAAAACACACCTCTCTACACCAATGCTTCATTGAGCACAGCACCAGGGAAAAGTACACCATGGGTGACAGATAATGACGAAGGACCACCCTATGTGTTAACAGCATAAAAGCACTCACCCCGGGTAGATTAATCCATATTTGTGTGTAAAATATAAAAAATAGGGTTCAGCCCGAAAAAGTACTGGTCAACTCAAGGGGTTGGGTAATTATCTGTATAACTCAGCTGTAGCTTGATTGAGGATGGAGTCAGAGTCTTTTGGCGTGCTGGGTTGGGGGGTGAAGGGGGGGGGGCTGGGCTCATCATTAGAAGTTAGGTCACCCTTTGGCAATCAGTCAACCTAATTCCATTTCCCCATCTTTCTTTCTGTCTTAAGCGTGTTGTTCTTACTGAGTTTAATAAGTAATACTTGACTACTGTTTGCTGAGGCTGAGGTGGGTATTCGTTCAAACGCACTCAGGAGAAACTGCCAATGATGTTGATAAAAGAAAGATTGTTGTAAAAGATGGAGAACATGTACTTTCAAGGTGGAATGACTTCTTGATATTTTTTAGATTAGATTAGATTTGGTTTGTTGCTATTTATATACAAGTATACAAGAGAAATTGACTTGGCTCTTGTGCTGTTAAAATACAATAAATAGGAAATGCACATTTATTGCTAACCTCTGTTTTTTTTTTTCTCAACATACCGTGTAACTAAACTCTCAACTTCTCATCAAGTGAGGTGGTATGATTTTGGGGGTTGTTTTTACCCATGGAAAACTGCTTCATGATTGTATGTGTTTACATAAGTGGATTGGGAAAATTCAAAATATATTAAAATATGAGAAAACAGAATTAGCTGTTGCAAACTGCTTACCAACCAAAAGGACCTATGGTGTAAATGCAAAAAAATAATTAATGGCCTGATGTTTCGACCCTAGCCAAGTCTTTCTTGAAGGCTAAAATAAATATAGACAAATATGTCATGTAAAAACTGAGTGTTTTGCAGAGAATAGAGTTCAGTTGAATTTATTACTCATTATCTCCCATGGTTTATACCTCGAGCATTTAAAAAACAGATTTTGGACAGTTTCTATGAACTGATCTGTGTTAACTCAGACCATAGAGAAAGTAGCTCAGACCAAGGCAAATAAACTATAGCCACTCTACTTTCTCTAACCATGGGCAGGTTCATTATGTAGCTGTTTCCAGAGAGAACCAAACCCAATGAATAACTCACAGCGTTAGCAAAGCAAAAACCAATATCAATCTTTCCCCATGGACAGCCTCATCTCTTTCACTTTAAACCTAACATGTACAAACTTGAACAAACAGGCAATTCAATACATTACACAAACATTGAGTATGAGTGGAAGGGGGGGGTGGAACATCAATATCCTGTGGTGAAGTCTGGACTGTTCCATTTCACAAGGCGTAGCAGTGTGAAATGGAACAGTCCAGAAACTCACTGACGAACATTTCATCCACCCATAGCAAGAACTAGGACACTGTTCATTCGGGATAAACTCTCATGTACATTCACGTAACTTTTTCTCATAATGATAAAAGCATACCTGAGTATTATTGTGTTACTTGAGTGTGCCAAATCAATTAAATGAACAGAGATGTATATAATGGGAAAGAACTTCATTGTCTTTGATACTACAAAAAAATGGATTTATCTCCTCTTTGTAGATTTCAAGAAACACACCATCCAACCAACACATGAACATTTCCTAAAACGAGATGGTCAAATTTTAGAATAACAATCAGGTTTACATTTTGCGATGGCTGGTGTGACTTAAAAGTCAATTTAAGAAGCATATAATGAATAAAGGGTGTTCCCACCCTAAAAGGTTGGGTCATACTTTGGTAAAGGCTCTGGAATTTGTTGGGGTACTTTCTATTAAAAAAGCCTCTTTAGTGATAAAGATGATAATGGTGGGACGCATCCTGCAAAATGTATTCACCTGAAACGCCACCCGGAGGCAAGGTTTGGAGATTCAAATTTCCATGGTGTACGTTTGTGAATGCTGCTGCCGCAGATGCAGTTGGTACCCACGTTGCCTCGCTAAACGTGGATTGGTTCGACGCTCTTAATGAAAATATCGTGACAGTTTTTATTTGTTTCCTCTACAAGTAGACACTGTATTCAGCTGAAACTTTCACAGGTGACTTTTTTGGACAATTTGGTCGATAAATTAGCATTACATTGACAAAAACCAACCTTTGACCCTACCTTTTAGACCAGCTAGGCCAAGAACTTGAGGAAATTGAATCAAAGAGCTTCTCAGATCTGGACATGCACTTTTTGGAGTGTCACATAAGTACAGTTTACTCCCATGCTAAATCCATTTCTCCGTCTCAATATTCTGCTTAATCCTCACAATTCTTCAAAAGACTGCTTTTAAGAAAGATGACAAAGGGAGGAAAATTGATAACCGGTAGTGGCCAAGCTTTGTGTCCAGACAAGCTTTATTGAATCATTATCTGTGTGTGTCCACCACCGAAGCGCTTAGGAAGTTACTCCTCTAATTAAATCAATACTGACTGCGTCTTTAGTGGCGCATGTAACCCCCCCCCCCCAATTCTGCGGTTCATTGAATTATTACAACGAGTCCACACCGACGAAGAAACCCAAGACACATAGATGATGACACCTTTTTATATCAATCTATAGATGGAAGTAGCTTTTTAGCAGTCGCACACAGGCTAGTCAAAGAACCTCTGGATGGAGAGCACAATTGGTGATGGCTGGTGATGAATAGGAAGGAGGCGTCGCCATTATACTCATCTTGGCTATTTTAGGATTTAGGATGAGGCGATCTAGTATTATCTCATTTGTTATTGGTACTCAAGGGGGGGCTTTGTATCTGAAGAGTTCTTTCACCCCTAAACCGGGGATGATACAAGGTTCAGACGTTTTGTCCGTGTAACGTAACTACCATAGAGTACTTTGACATAGAAGCAGTACTTTCACATGGTGCTAAGCGCTTGTGTTGTCTCTGGCGCCTGTACTTTCATGGGGGGCAAATGCACTTCACAAGTGGTGGAAAGTGCACAGTTGTCTATTGTTTCAAGTGCACAGTGAGAGCTTCGTTGAGAGCAGGGTCTGGGGTGTGCACTCTAACACAGGTCATCTGGCACTAATTGATGAGCAAAGATCTCATCTGTTTACAAGGGATAATTATCACAAATTGCATTCAGCTCCTAACACCTACGCTTGGATTGCCGCAGCCACACATAGACAGACACACCCCCCCACACACACACCCTGATACAGGGCACATAGCAGGGAGGGGGACACAGCCATGCATCCATGTAATGCAATCAAATTGTACACGGGCAGACTGCCGGGTCTGAACATCAGCTTAATCTGAAAGTGGCGCCACTGTTAATGTTTGACGACAATGGTCCAACAATAACAGCTTCTCTTTATGGCTGTCATTTAGCTATTGATTGGACTCATTAATTTAATCATCTACACTGTATTGGGAAAAGGGCATTTACCACCACACTCTGTATGAAAAGCTCACAGTATTCTGAGTAAACGTGATCTTATTACATGATGCTCTTTTGGTGGGTGGACTATAAAGACTTCAGGGTTGCAGATCAAAAGAGCTTTTGAATATAAAATATATTATGGTGAATTTAAGTATTTAATTATCCATCCAAGGCTGTATCCACAAAGCATCACCCCCCCTCCTCCACACCAGCACCCCCACAGCCCTCCTGAT
>CM021526.1:24509618-24532877 GCA_010994315.2 Pisaster ochraceus | reverse complement strand
ATACCGAGTTTCTATAAACAAACAGCCAGAAATGGGTCATTATATGTGTGTCCAGCTTTCAAATTGAAGATCTTGTGATTAATTTTGATGGTGGAGTGCTTTCGCTATGGGAACATGCCACTGAGCTGCCTGCATACACATGTACAGATCAATGGTCTGCAGACGCGAGGCATATGCACACTGACGCATATCTGCTCATCGCTAGTCTTTTATATAATACACATGCAGTTCCGCATCCACCTATTACTTCTACTCTGCCTCACCCATATCCACCAATCCCCTCTCTCCACCCCGCTGAGAAAATCGGTTTTCCCACTATCTCCAGGCTAAAAGACATAAGCGCTCAATTTCCGTGGTGAAGAGTTGTCCCCTCACACCGTGGCGACCCGACAGGCAAATGAAACAAAGTCATACAGCATGACTGCGGCTCGCTGGAAAATGTTGACTGTGTCGACGCCTCTCTCCCCCCGCTCCTCGGAAGGAGAGAAAATCAAAAAGTGGGTCAGGAGCCCAACGGATTGCCTCAAGACGTCTGGTGCACACCCGCTGGAGCAGTGCAAATATCGCACGGATGATATCGGGGATTGTACTTAATCACTGAAACTGAAACCTAACAAGCTCCAATGATACAGCGCTTCATAAAGAAGTGGGTCACCTACTTCGGGTGGCGGGGACACTTCTCCTAATTTTCACTAACACTTCCCTAAAGACACGGACCTACTTGTATAACCATTAAAGCCTAGAACAAGAGCTTACTGTGGATGTGCTGCAAGATGCAAGAGGGGGGGTGTTGTGTCCATGGGATTGTCTGTAATTGACTTCCGGGGCAAGGTTGATTCCACAACCTGATGGCAGAGGGGTGATAAGAAAAAGCCCCTCTCTAATCGCGTGTACAACAGACATGGGACCCTCACCTTATTGGTTAACCTAGTTCTCCATTTGAGCAGTTTCATCTGATAGTCGCATTACAATGCCGTGTGCCTGAAACACTCTTGATTATCAAGGCTGCCAGACAACGTTTTCACCTTCACATGATTTCATCTTCTTAACAATTTCTGAAGGTGACCCCGTTTCTCTTTCAGCTATTAACTGTGTTAATAACAGACATAACAAAAAACAACAACAACAAGCATCCAACCAGCCAGGCTGTTTTTTTTATTGCAGCCAGCCCTAGATTTACTCAAGTTTAAAATGGCAATTAAAACTAGACAGCATTAACCTGCTTTTTTGACAAATGGGCATCCTGAAAAAATGTTCAATGAGGCATTCAACCTAATTAAATTCCTACTCTTGACAAACACAAGTCAGACACATGCTGATAGGCATCCAATATCAGATTGTAGAACTTCTTCTTCATCCTCCTCCAGTATTTTTTTCTTCTTCTTTTTTGTCTCTCCATAAATCAAACCATCCCTTGCAGCCAAATGGACTGCCTCTCCCAGTTGTAATTTCACAATTTCAGAGATGATTGATATTTTTCAGCTTTAGCTTGGTTGTTTCTGGGTCAATGTAGTATCATGTCTAACAAAGCCTTGTAGCTGTACCGCTCCTCGGTTGGAGCCCACATGGTTTCCACTTTGTCAAGCTGACATGGATTTATGTTGCGTTAATTCAGATGTGTCACGTCCAGTACAAAGCCCGATTAATTTTGATCTGGTGACGAATGTTGGGGCTGAATTCACTCTGACAGGAGAAAATGTATCCTGAAATGCTGGGTTAATTGGTTGTAAAAAAGAGATTCTGTGGTTTTCATTGATCGCGGCAACAGAGTAGTCCACTTTAAAGGCTGTCCACTTCTTCTTTTGGTTTTCAGAAACTACCATTGGTTCTCGGAAACTATCATTGGTTTTCAGAAATTGTCACTGGTTTTCGAATATTATCATTGGTTTTATAAAACTATTGCTGGTTTTCAAATAATGTCATTTGTTTTCAGATACTATCATTTGTTTTCAATAACTATTATTGGTTTTCAAAACTATCATTGGTTTTCAAAAATTATCATTGGTTTTCAAAAACTATTATTGGTTTTCAGAAACTGTCACTGGTTTTCAAATACTATCATTAGTTTTATAAAACTAATACTGGTTTTCAAATAATGTCATTGGTTTTCAGATACTATCATTTGTTTTCAATAACTACTATTGGTTTTTCAAAAACTATCATTGGATTTCAAAAATTATCATTGGTTTTCAAAAATATATCATTGGTTTTTAACAACTATTACTGTTTTTTCAAAAACTACTGTATCATTGGTTTTCAGATACAATCATTGGTTTTCAAAAACTATCATTGATTTTCTAAAGCTATCTTTGGTTTTCAGACTGAAGTATTTCCCAGAATATTTGGTGCTAGTATCAAGATCAAGACAATGAGGGCATCTTTCCTCATCATGTATCATACATTAAGGTATCATGGTGATGAAACTCATGACATTTGACACTTACTAAAAAGTTGGTAGGCACAGATTGTACAGAGGTCAACCAAAATCAACCAATCACAATACAATAACTCAAACAACAAATCAGAGCGAAATAGCTGAATCAACCAATCACAAGCAAGTACCAAAATCAACCAATCAGAAAAAGAGTAGCGAAACCAAACTTCTTCTCACTAGAGTAAGAACCAGAGATTATAGAGCGCCGAAGGAGTAAGATGGGAAACTCGGGCCAAAATGTAAATGCGCACTGGACGCCATTTCAGCAAACAACTCTTTTGATGCAACAATACATCGGTACAAACAATGACCATTGCTATCAATGAATAAAAGATTTGCTTGCTGAAATGGCGCCCATGCATATTTCAAGTTCCAACAACAGATAGCTCCAGTTCCCCCATCTTGCACCCTTGGCGTTCTGTAACCTTTGGTAAGAAAACACCAACCAGACCGACCAATCAGAGGTGAGTGACCAAATCAGCCAATCAGAAGTGAGGAATCAAATTAACCAATCAGAAGCAAGTAGCAAAATAAACTTAACAGGAAAGAGTGGCTATCAAAATCAAACGATTGCAGTAATATCATCAAACCATCAGAGTAAGAAAAACTAACCAAATCAGCCAATCAGAGGAGAAAGGCGAGTAGACTAATCAACCAATCACAGGAGAGCAACTAAATCCACCAATCAGAACCAGAAGAGACAAACAAGCAACAAAATCAACCAATCCAAACCTTAACTCCCTAGCACTATTTACCACATAGGATCTCCCCATGGCTTAAACCTTCACACTCAAAGTCAAAGTCCAATACTATGGTAACTCAACACCCAAACTATGAGATGCTGATTATGGTGGTATGCCTGGCCCCATGCAAAGCATATAATTACTTTAGCAAACCAGAACTCTGCCCAACAGAGTTGAACACTGACCAGCTGTTTGTCTTTGATTGGTTTGTGCATGGAGGTAGAAATAGACCTCCATGGTTTGTGATACAAGAGACTAAAACACTTACACATTAACCCGCTAAAGATTCAATCCAAATCAGGGCCCAATTTCATACAGCTACTTCAGCACAAAATTATGCTTACCAGAAATCGGTTACTAGCCAAAATACCATGTCACATGTACAATCTGTGACTGATCTCCTGCTTATTTTCGCTTGGCTGAAAATTTTTAAGCAATATCTACTGCTAAAGGAGCTCTATGAAATTTGGGCCCAGTTTATTAATTGCCTTTGCTAGAGATTGAATTTGTTCAAAGAGCTTTTCCCCTTCTAGTAACAGAAGCCCTATTCAGCGCTAGAGCAACCAAAAATGGCCATTACAGTGCTACACACAGGGATTTGCTTAATGTCACAGTACATCCACGTACATGTGCATAACTCGGTCACTGATTGGTTCTCTGACCATAACTTACAACCAATAGAATCCATGATAACTGACATACACAAAGATGGCTCCTCCCCCAGTAAGTCGGTGATACCATTTAGCAATGGGTATAGCATGTAAGCTGTGTCCCAGAAACAATACAAATTTTATCCTACACTTGTGAATTGTGGACTCATTTGGTTTCATTTTGGCAAACTTCCACGAACCACATGAGCGTGAACTAGAAGCGATTTGCCATGAGAACTAATTTCTTTGTTTAATATTTGATAGTTGCAGTCTCCCCTGCCCAGAGAAATGAACTATCCCAACAGTGTTCACTGTTGTTAAGGTCAGTGAACAAAATGGGTAGTATGTACATGTATGTATGAATAATTCACCATGTTCATCTTGGACTGAACCATAGTGTAAAGGGGAGCATGTTTGAATTATTTATAATCCCTTCATGCTTAATAAACAAGAGCTTTCTACCCACACAGTAAGGCTGCACTACCAATATAAAATGAACTGTTCCAACGTATTAAATAAAAGTGCAGTTTTCCTTTCTGAACATCTCTACTTACCATGTCAATTTTCTTATATAACTCTTGCACAATCACGTGTCATTATTTTCTATACTGTTAATTAGCTAAGCCTTTTTTTCCATTCGGGGCTAAGTGACCAAAATGAGGCTGGGAGGTAAAATAACACGGTCCCAGTTTGATATCGATAGTCAATATTACCATGCATAGCAAACATGGTTTAAGTGTTATGTTTGACTACTGGATGGAAAAAACAATGAAGTAAGTTTGGTGATCAGTCTAGTGAGACCATGTGTGCCTAAGATGTTCATCTGTCTTCATTTCATTAATAAATTGACTTGTTAAGCAAATCCAGCGGAAAACTTGTCGAGGTACCAGGCAAAAGCAGTCAACATCAAATGAAATGTAGGCTGTTAACCCAACCCTCCCAAAACGGTGAAATACTAATTGCAGCGGTAAAGGTACAATTCAAAACATAAAGATGACATCTGCAGCGATCTTAAATTTTCCCCAACCAATCAGACCGTTTGTTATAGAAGCGCTTGTTCATGGGGATTTGTCCCATATGCTTCAGCAAAAAACATCCACTGGTGGCAACACCCACAATCCTTTGCAGTACACTGAAACGATTGGTTGTAGTGTGTGGTGTGAAGCTACTGGATTACATAATGCCAGTCCCAAATAAGGTGATCTCCCTGTGCTGGCTCCATCCGTCTCGGGCTCCAGTCTTCGTTTGATGTTGGCAACACTGTGCAAAATGCACTCTGCTCCAAAATTAAGGACGGAGTCTAAACCAGAACCAGAGACCAAGCCGAGGTTTGGGAAAAAGGTCCCTAACTGTTGGAGGATTCAAGTCAGTCTCTGACCAAAGACACTCGGGAGAAAAAGGGTCTGGAAGCTTCCTTTGTCATTAACATCTTTGGGCACTTGGCCACTCCACAGAAACGAGGGTGAAGGATTCAAGAGTGGAATATAGATTGGCATAGCAAGGGATTAAACAACTATTTCAACCAATCCATGATTGAAAAATTTGATTGGACTGTATCCCCCACAATTGGGATGAGTTTGGGCTGGTGACAATGACCTTGGTAGTCTGGCCAACGCTGTATCCGGTATTTTGCAATGCACGTACAGTGTATTGATCCCGTCAACAAGATGACCTACTTTTTGGTAGGAACTTGTGAAAATTCACTGGGACCGGATACACACCTGGATTTAAAAACAAGAAAATCTATGCCGGATACACACCTGGATTTAAAAACAAGAAAATCTATGCAAGGGGGAAAATGCCAGTCATGTTGGCATGATTGATTTTTGTTGTGTTTGAGGAGATTGGAATTTATGTTGTTGTATTTTCCAGTTTTCTGAATACCTTGAATGCCTGCAAAAAATAGTCACTAATACTAATAATACTAATAATGGACATCTGCCAATGTTGATGCTCATTGTGCTTGAGCATTATTACCCTGGTCGCTGATTCATTTATTTCATTCCTTACACCATCTCAGCTCCCTGTGGAGTATACAGCCTGTTAGTTTTGTAGTCGAGACAACAAAGTTCGAGACCCAGACCGAGACTCCCCCCTTCTCCGAGACCAGAGTTATGTATTTATGGCATGTTGTGCGAACCAGACCCAAGCTCTGGTGTCTCTGATCAGCAGAGTGTGTCTTGTAAGACAGTTAACCGTTATTGCTTCATCCTTCAGGTGAAGGTCCTGTGTGTTGTGTATTTCATGTTATTAAAGATCGCAGTTACACTTATCATTAAGAGAAGGGGTTAGCCCTGGTGTTTCTGGTAGGTTGGCTGAGGATTGCATGACATCACCGTGTAAACCTTACAAGGTGCTATAAATGGGTCTCACAGTTCAACAAACTTAATGAGTGCTTTGAGACACCTGTAGATAAAGCGTTATACAAAAGCTGACTGTTACTATTATTATTAATATGTAGGAGAAAGTCAAACGCATTCTTCAACGGTTTATTTTGAAAAGCACAAATTTTGAGAGCAGCACACATTCTTTTAGTGCCGAGTTGGACTCTCTCACACCAGTGGGTGTGCGGGAACCAAGAAACCCGTTGCACATGTACACACCGTGAGTGTAGTGTGGGTATTTTCAGCAATGTCAGCCATAACAATTCATATGCATTGATACATGAACAGTACTTTTTGGTTTATGTTGAAAAAAAAAGAGCAAATTATTTGCGTTTTTAGTATTAAACAGAAAAGACAAACTCAACTCTAGCCTCTGTTATTATTTAACCATGACTGTACTGTCTCAATTCAGTCGATAGATTGCATGTTCGGGTTTCATTTATGTTGTTTTAGGCTCATCAAAAAAGCTCCCGGTACTACCGAATACTAGGGTATTTTGGGCGACAGTATACCGTAGCTCCCAAAATCAAAAACCACCCAAGCTTACACACCACTCATACACCGTGATAAATACAGCATAATGAACAAAGGTGAGCACAATCCACTTAGTCCAATCCGTTTAGCACACTTGACTGACTGATGAAATTCTCTTGTTCGTCACGACAATCGTAGTTTGACCTGTGACCAGGAAGGAAGGTCCACCTGGATGATTTCCTTACAATGGTTTTCACTTACGCATGAATTCCAGTGACAAAGCCGGTCCGATTGATTTTATGAGAAGCTGTTACACGAACCATCAAAATCAATAAATCCATCCATCAATCAATCTACACCCTGAAGCATACTAAGAAGTATCACCCAATTTGTATTCAATTCTTTATAACTAAAGTTTGCTTCAGCTCTCATCGTAGAGTCTGTTTGAAATAAACTACGCAACATTGCCAACACAGTTGTTGTTGTTTAGATGATCTGCCCGTCAAGGGAAGTCAGCAAACATAAACATAAACATCAAGCTGGTAACAGCCAATCTCTTTCAAACATTGGTCTACTCCTATGACTTGCAAAAATCAAGAAATTATTATTATATGTCACTAGATGACAATACTTATTCTAGTCATTGTGAAATCAGCTGTTAGCTTGGTAGCATTCGAACCCATAACCTTGTGATTGTCAGTATTCTCTTCAAGTTAACCCATCTAAAGAACTCAACTCTAAAAATCAGAGTAAAGTTCTTTAATAGTGGGGGGGGGGTGTCAGGGTGAATCTGTCTTTCATTTAGACTATGACACAATCATTTAAAGTTGAGACCAAACAAGTGCTGAGAGGCAATTTATGAATCCTACAATTAGCAGTGGGTTTCGTGACCAATTTATCCTTGCATTGGGGATCGGGTCAAGGAGAATGCCGTCATTCCATCAAGCCACACTGTGACCGCCTTTCAACGATTTTTCATGGCGACTGTAAAATCACTTTTCTACAATATACAGCTTTCATATCGTGGACCCTACCGCACTAGTAGTACGCAGATTGATCGCATAGTACATGTAGGGTCTGCCCACACGACAGAGCTCTGTCTGTGAGATTCCATCCCACCACATCAGCTCATCTTAACTGGAGAGGATTGTGACCAGGTGGTAGGAGCCTCCTCTTCGGAGGATCGATATCCAGCTCCTTTGGGAGCAAGTGATGCAGCTAATCATCTTATAGTCATCAAGGACATTCCAGAGGTTTAATCTGATCTGACTTGATCCTCTTGATGTGTTAAATCCATCAGGAATGCTTCCTGGCCTTGGACTCTTCCATCATCCACCCAAGGTTTTTCTCCTTGGTGAAAGTACAGTGTCCCCTCTACTGAGTCATCTAAACATGCCATCCCTCCCCCCTCACAGACAAAATGGAATGATCCAAATCCATCGAAACAATTAAAAGCTTTTCACAGTGTAGGGCCATTAGTCAGTGCACTTTCTGCAATGTTTAAAACATCAACACTCACTCTTTCACTTTACTCAACAAACTCGCCGCATGACAAACATTCACTAAAAAAAATTCCTCATCCAATTCCAGAACTACTTTGAGTAAAAGTGCAATTATAAAGTCAACGCGGTAAACTCATTACCGATAACAATTAACCTACATTAGTTGTGACCTTTCTGTGCATAATAATATAATAACGAGCTTGTCATACAGAGCTTTATCCTCGGGCATCTCAAAGCGCTTCGTTATTTATTTCCAGACAGGTTTTGAAGTTTTTGAATAATGAGACCAATTTATGAACTTTGTAAGGGTATACAAGGTGGCGCGGCGCATTCAGCAGCCACTGCCAGAAACAGAGCCTGGACTTCCTGCAGGCACAATGTGTACACAGCTCAGGGGAAGAACACATTCAATGTTACATTTTATGGAGAAAGCACTGATTTACATTAACTTTTGATGTGAAGAAAGGGGGGCACATCTTAAAACTTATTACACTGTTACTTTTATAACTCTTGAATCTATGTGGAAATTATGACACAAAATTTTCCCGTATGACCAGTGTAGTGGCTTGCCTGCCATAAAGGCCCCGGCTTGTACAGCTTCACTCCTTTTGTAAACAGAGGTTACAAGGTCCGTAAAATGATATACAATTCATCTGATATGTCTTTTGCAATAATTTATTTGTTCATAAGGCTATCTCACATGAAACAATTTCCCTATGCAAATTTCTACTCATCTCCTTGTACAGAGACACAATGCCATTCACGCCTTGCAGACCTCCATCACACAATCTCATTTTTCAAAAATATCCCCCCACTTTTCTGTAAGACCATACAGTTGAGCTAAAAAAAAACTTCAGAATGTATGTAGCCACAATGTTCCACACAAAGATTTTACTCTAGTACTGTGTTAATGTAGCACTCTACAAAGGCACTCTGCACTCAATTGTGCACAAACACCACTCCTCTCCACTGTGTGATTTAATGCACTCAAGCTATCGTTAATACCAAACTGGTTTAACTTCATATTTCAGTTATGATCACACCATTCACTGAGCCATGCATGTATCCATCTCTCTAAACCTGCTCAAAGCACAGTCTGGTCTCCCACTGACTCTCCTACAGCCCTATCACTGACAGTTTGCGCAGAAACTTGAACCAACAACATCAACAGTACAACACAGCTTCCCCCCAGATTCAGTGACCAATACTATTGATGCCCAATTGAATTTAATCATTGTCCACAACACATAAACTGGCACACGTCCTTGCCCTACACCTACATTTATCCATCACAAGGAGAACCCTTTTCAATTTCTACCCCCCTTTTAGATTAATGGATCAATCTGGAAAAAAGGTTCTTAGTCCCCCACTGTATGCATCTACAGCAGAGACCTTTTTCTGGTGAAAAAAAAATGTTACTGACCCCAATAAAAGGTTGATAAACCCCCCAAAAGGTTGCTGACACTGCTGATGGGTTCACTCAGGCTAGCACATGGCTGCACGCTGACCACAACAATTCAAAGGGGCTTTATCATCTGGGATTGGCATGGCTCTGCAATTACATAACTTGAAACCCTCAGCCAGGGTCAAGTCACTGCTGGACAGAGAATGATTATCCTGAGGAGGCCCTGCTGGGGGTCCCAGTCTTGAGATGTGGAAGGTGAGGGATAGAGATAAAGAGCTGTGAGTGGGCTGAACAACTACAGATATGATGGGAACATTTTCAGTGGTTGTTAATAAGACTAAGAGAATACAAGAGTAGGCAAGGTCTGTATGGCTGTACTAAAACAGCTGGGTCGTGACCAAAGGATCGAGCCGAAAGCAAGGTCCTTTTTCGCACGGCCATGATCCTGCAAAGTTTTAATTAAACGGCGGTTTAAGACTGAGTCGTCATTCTTTCATTCCCATTCATAAACACCTTTCTGTTAATTTTTTTTAAAAAACCTTTAAAAGTTTATACCAAATCTGACAGTTCAGCCTCAGCTTGCCTCGCCTCTGCCTTGAGCTTCTATCCATGTTGAGTGCTAAGTAGCTCCTGGACAGTTTAAAATGTGCGCGTTTAAATTTCAAACTATTACATGCAAGTTTCAAGTTTGTGCGAACCCAATTTGTGACCTACCAACTTACGTTAATAAAATTTGCGTGCTCCGCGCAATCATATGATAGCACCCTCATTTGACTCAATTTCCTCAGGCCATGTTTAAACACTCCTCACCATGTATATACTGCACGTTTAAACATGGCCATGTGATGTCCTCTCAACCAATCAGAATGGATGAAGTATCTCAGGTATTTATGAATTACCTGTACATGTGTTAATAGACCCTCCCCACAAAATATGTAAACTGCACATCGCGCGTGCGCACTAACACTATTGGTTGGCAGAATGATGGAACATCGCGCCTTTTTGTATGGGGGCTGATGGTGGCGTGACGCATACGCATTTGTGCGTCTGCTTAGTGCACATCTCTATGGCGTTTGCCGACCAATAGTGTCTGTACGCATGCGTGAATGTAATTAGCATACTTCATGGGAAGGGCTAATTATTTAGAGGGGTGTTTCATGCCATAGATGCAACCTCAATCAATAGAGGGCCTTCCTCCATGCTACATCCATGGCACTTCCCACTTTGCAAAGAGAATTGAAGGTAACTTCAAAACACCAAACAAAATATTTGCATTATTTCAAAATGCTTAAAATTCAAACGATGTGGATCAGATACTATTAGTTCATGCAGCATCCTTTAAAGTGTACATAATGTACTTAACAAATTGAGCAACTCAAGGAAACAAACGACACACAAAATATGCCAACCACCAGTGTTTTTGTAAGCAGGGTTTTCGAAAGAGACAAAGTAATATTTTTCAGAACCCTTACCCCTCACTTCTTCACCACTAGTCCCTAAAAGTCACTTAATATTTAACCCCCACACATTACCCCATCATTCTACACCCCTAATCGACCTCCCCCCTTGAACAGTAATTTCATGGGGGCCTTTTCCGAATTCTAGTTTATGAATGTGACTTTGTGGCCCTATCAGAAAGGGCTGCAGAATCAGTACAACTTGATAAAAAGGACAGCGAGGATCCATTTGCTTCATCATGACGTCAGCATTTAAGGAAATTTTAAATGACTTTTGAATGTATGTTTAAAGGTCTGCGTAACATTGGTTAGAGTGAAAATATAATTGTTCACAGATTCACGCATAACTTACAGGGTATAATGATGGTAACGGTGGGAAACACCCTTTGAAATATTTTTGCTTAAACTTCTATAGTTTTGGATGTGAGCATTCAGGGAAATTTCAAATGACTTTCTAATGTATGTTTAAAGTTCTTTGGGTTTGAACAAAGAAAAATTGACTGGAGCGGGACTTGAACCAATGACCTCCGGATTAACGTACCAACGCTCTACCAACTGAGCTATCCAGCCCTATGCTGGCGATCTCCCTATTGGTAAGAGTAAAAATATAACTGTTCACAGGTTCACGCGTAACTTATATGGTATAAAGAGGGTGGAATACTTCCTTTGAAATATTTTTGCTTGAAATACTATTACAGTTTTTGAGAAATGAGTGAAACAATTAGTTTTGATCAGTGAAAACATTTAAGGTTTTTCTCACTTTTTTCTCATGACTCCAATGACCGACTGAGTTTAAACTTTCACAGTTTTGTTATTTTATGTCTATGTTGGGTTACATCAAGTGTGGATACTGGTCTTTGACTGTTAGTAAATGCCACACATGTGCTTTAGGAGATGGTGGTTTTGTCATGATGTCACCGACCCTAGCGTAGAACAATCAACGGCCGTTGGTCCCATGGTCAAATGCTTCAATGTAAATTGCTCGGATGTGCGCTGACTATCAAATAATTCTAGTCATTTGGAAATCAAATTGTCATCCAGGGTTAAAAAAAGAAATATACGAATGAATTGAAAATGAAAGAAATAGAAAGGGAAGATAATTATCTTCCCTAAGTCAATCACTTTCAAACAGCCTTGGCAGAGTAAGCCTTTTGGGAAAATACAAATGTTAATATAATCTGTCAGAATCTATTGACATTAAAATCTGGTAAGTAATAAACTGACGCGTCCCTCCAAAAAGGTCTCCGTATTCATAGAATCAGATTTTAATATTCTGTGAGAAATTATGGTTTTGTGTTTCTGGAAAACAGTCTTAATTGTAGAGGGGGTGAACTACCTCACTAATTCTCATTACAATCCACTGTACCATCAGAAGGGTACACTGACTTGAAAATACTTCTAATCTCCTGCAGATTTATAGGCAGGGTCATAGATTGGTTTTTGTGAACGTATTGCTGATTTATAGGCAACATCATAAAGAAAGATACAATAAAAGTCACATGTGAAAGTTTCAGCTGAACAGTGTCTACTTGCTGAGAAAACAGAAAAAAATGCTCTTGATATTTTCACAAGAATGTTGAGTCCATCCACGTTTAGCGAGGTGACATTGGGTACCAACCACATCTCTGGCCGCAGCATTTGAGAATGGACACCAGCTTTCAGAAATCTGAAAAATGATTCATGCATGAATCCTTTCTCAGATTCAAATGTTTTTTGGGTGACAAATTATCAAAACCTTCTTCGAAGGTAATCCTTTCTCGAACTAGTTTAAATACTACATTGTATCAACATCTACAGTGCTTCTTACCAAGTAAGTTTTTATGGTCAATAATTTGTTTGAGTATTTACCAGTGTTATGACCCTACCTTTAATTGTGTTCAAATCCACCTTACAATTCTGAAAATATAGCGCCATTGCAAATGATACTTAATAATATTGGGTTCTTATACAGTGCTCATATCTAGATAAAGTCGTTCTACCACATTATTATCCCTGCACATTGCATACGGTGACTGATCTATATTCTGACACAGCTATTTCCCGACAACATTATGTTCCGAAAACCCCCTCTCAATTTACATGCTATTGCTAGGGGTTAGGGTTAAGGTTAGGGTAAGGGTTAGGAATAGGAAAATACACTAGGTGTGTCGGAACATAGGGGGGTCGGAACATAGGGGTGTAGTCATTGCATACACAGACCATTCCTCAAACTTTCTCAACTCCCTGGGGAGCATACGGGGTTAATCCAACATACATCTAAGCCCTCACAGAATCCTATTTAAATCTTAAGTTAAGAGTTAGCAATTTACGGTTAAGTGTCTTGCTCATAATTATTGTATGTTAAAAATTCTGCTGTTGCAACTAAGGCACATCCAAAGGTTCAGAATGCAAAATTTTGTTCCACCAGCACTATGATAAACTTTACTTCAACAAGGCCGAAAGAAAGCAGCCTTGAATGTCAACCAAAGACCTTCAAAAAAAGTGAATATTAATCAAGACTGATGTGAAAATGCAGTGAAACTGAAAGACCATTGTAAGGAAAACCAATCTAGCATGGCAACAGTATAACTTGTCAATTGAGGGACCCAGTACAAGGACAACATTTCATTGAGCTACTTTAGCACAAAAAGCAGCTGCACACAACAAAAATGTGCTTCCCAGAATAGGGCTACCAGCCAAAATACCATGCCACCTGCACCACCTCTGACTGGTAACCAACTCATTTTTGCTAAGCACTAAATTGCTAAGCAAAATTGTCTGCTTTAAGCAGCTCTATGCAATTGGGCCCAGGTCATTAGGTAAGAGAGCTCCTGGCATTTTGACTGTTATTAACCCGTACCTCCTAGTACCTTTGGCGATGGAGACTCAACCCTCTAAAATACTCCTCTGTGATAACTCAACACTCATAAACAGGATTCTGGCGGATTTGGGACCACCAGGGTTAAAGAAATACTACATCAATTCATTTTTTAAAGAGAAAATTTCATTCCGAACCCCCTGTTTTCTTCAACATCCATACAACCAGCTTCTTAAACAAGTCACCATCAGAAATCAAAAGTTTGGAGCACACAAATCAGTATAGATGGAAATATTTCTGTTGCCTCAAACTGATCACAAGTCTTTTTTGAACTCTTTACCAATCAAGTGTCACACCATTAAAATTTCATCCATTGTCAAACGCTGATAGAGAGTTTAAACACGGATGCAGCTGAAAGAATTTATAATTAACTTCTCAGTGAAACGGAATGAGCGCCCGCAGAAGCATCACACATCAAACTACGCACGTCTCAAAACAAACAAAAATTCCGTTTACACATCGCCAATCCACATCATGCAAATGTCCCGTGATGAATTTACTCAATAAACTTATCCCGTGTGGGTGGAAGTCAGTTAACTGCGCTGCCGTCATGTCACGAGGAAGATGGGAAGAGAGGAAGAGAGAGAGAAGAAAAAACAACAACCACTCCGATATTGGATACAATTTCAGAAATTATCAGTGAGAGTCTACTTAGGGTCATGCGTGGTTAGGTGACCAGCCGGTCGATGATCGGGGGTGGAACAACTCTTAACAACACTCTCATTGTGAACCTTAGCAGACATGAAAGTCAAACTCTACATGGACAATGACCCCCACAGGTTGCTACACAGAGTCACTGCCATTGAGTCAGAGGCGGTCAGTGCCTTGAACCAAGCGATCAGGTCATTCAGAGTACGAACAGGACATCCAAAGTCATTGATGTGAATGGAGGGGGGGGGACCCTCCTTGCTCAATAGGCATGCAGTAAAGTCAGGACTTGGTTGGGGCTGGAGAGTGCCAACTCATTGTGTGTGTAGTGAGCCAAGTGTGATTACTGGCTCCCCGCAGAACCCCTGGGTACATGGATTGTTCCATTAGTAACACAGGGAACTCGAGTCATTTTTTTTTTAAACATGAGAACCAAATATACAACTTTAGTAAGAAAATCCCCCCCAACGGTGGCCAATGGTTTGTCTTTATATTTAAATAATCTTCAGCGATTGGAATCCATAATTTACTTCTGAAAACTTGAATTAATGTTTGCTTCGTCTGTCACTCAGATACAATGTGGCACGGAGGACCTTCCTCTAGCGTATTGGTTCATCCTGCATACATGCAGTAACACACTCATACCATTTGTGTACATCAGTCTTTTATACATGAACAATGTGCAGTCAGTCACTTAGGCTGGAAAATTTAGCAGTAGTTTACAAAAGCCACCCAGCAACACCCCCCACCCCCACGAACGCCACAAATACAATAAGCTGGCACCAGTGCTGTAGCCTGTCTTTCAAGCAAACTTACGTCTGCCCCTACAAACGAGTAAATTGTCTCATCATCAGTCAGCGAATGCTCCATGTGTCCAAATAGGTTTAATCACAACCACGGTTGAATTCAGAAATATTATAAAAAAGGCTACTTTTTACTGTTACACGTGAGTACGAATGGGGGACAGTCCAAAAACATTTCTCTTACACAAAGAAATATGACAACTTCCAAAGGTAGTTAAACAAAAACTAACTTGAGAATCAAAGCCAACCTGAGCATCAAACCCTTCTACAGATGGAGCGCTGTACATGTCTCTGCACAAAGAAATATGACAACTTCCAAAGGTAATTCAAACAAACACTAACTCATGACCAAAGACAAACTCATCACCAAACCCTCCCTACAGATGGAGTGGAATGACCAGCGATGCCTGGTGACTAATCCTTCAATAAATCGGTCATCAGTTCAGAAGTGATTGGCGAGTTGCTCCATCAGTGACTTCCAACCGGATTCAAGTGAAAACCACACGTGACACCCTATACCGGTATTGAGAGAGCAGGCCAACGATGCCTCCAGTATCCCCAAGATGCATCCTAACATCACAATCACTGGCCGACTTCTCTTATTTGTCCGCGTCGCCTGATGATTTGATGGAAGGTGAAGGGGAAAGGACCCAGAGCTTTTTTAATACTTGATCTCCAGAGACGATCTTTACATGGAGGCGACCAGTTAATCTGCCCTCATTCTAGCTCTGATGCATCTTTAAAAAAAATATATCTAGGTCTTGTTTGTTTTGGTGATGCATTTTAGACGCAGCTAAATGTAGGTTAAAGACTGGGTGAAGTATTACAATATAGTCTCATAAATGATTAAATAGATAATCAATGACCAAGTGTAATAATAATAATAATAGTGATTAAAAAAAATGTATCACAAGTGTTCTGGGATAGATACAGCATCTTACAAAGCAATTGGGAGGGTGTCAAAAATACATAATAAGCAGACTTAGATAAGGTTAATGAGATGAAATATTCATAGATTGTCTTACAACTTTTCATGAAATAATTTTGGGTTGAACAAAGAAAAGTTGACTGGATGACTAGAGTGGGACTTGAACCAGCGACCTCTGGATTAAAGTGCTGGTGCTCTACCAACTGAGCTAGTCAGTTTCCCTTGTGGTTTATCACTTGGACTTTGCATGAAAAGAAGACAAAGTGTAAGGTTCTGCCCAGGAATTTTCAAAACTTGGGGCATTCTGGACCAATTTTTGAATTTTTGAAGTCCTCAAATGTTTTTTACTTTGTGTTCTTCTTTGGTTTGAAAAGCCCTACTGTGAAATCTGGGACAATCTAAATGGCTCTATCTTTATTTTTGTGTGTGAATTTGATCTGAATTAAAACACCAAAATATTTATTGTTGTTTGCATTTATCGGCTGCAATTTGCACGTTTCGGCCTGATACACTAGCTTGTGCATTGTGAGAACCATGCTAATGAATGAATGCCTGACCCAAAAAACAATTATGTGCATTTAATTTCCCTTCAAATATGAGGTTCAATACTAGTGTTGCAGTTGTGTGCACATGTTGTCTGTTTGTTCCTACTCCTCGGGTTTTCTCTTTCACATACTATTTAATCCACTATCAATTCTAGTAAAATGTCCTAGCTTCACCTCAAGACAGATTTCTGTGTACGGTTAACTACGTTTTTCGAATGATTTCATTACTCAAAAACTATCCAGAAATTAAGTCAGCGAGAATCTGACAAACACATCTCAGGTGACTTGTTATTTTCGTCACCTGCGCTCGTTTTCAAGAACTGCTTGTCTACCTCTGACCTTATCAACAGGAAAGCGAGCTGCTGTCTGACAGCTCTTCACGACCACCTTAGGTCTGTAACGATGGTAACTGCCAAGCGCGAAACCCGCCACGCCACAGTGCGTGCACTTTGTTCTTGTCATTTCTTCAGTCTCTTCACTTGTTTTGAAATTCCTCAGGTCGCCCTAAGCTGCTCTGGATAGACAACGTGACAAAGTGAAGTGGTAGAAGTGTGCAAGAGCTGAGAATAGCGACAGTTGAGAACAGGTGATGGCGGTGACCCCCAATTATGCACCCCTGTTACATAATGAGGAGGATGAGGCCACGGACGCAGGTCTATGCCAAATGAGGAGGAGGAGGAGTTTGAGGCGGGGATCTTGATGGCGTACCCACACCTGAGCATTTGGCACACACATCACCAGAAAATACAAAACTGCAGAACTGCTAACGTGCCTTTGATGAATTTCTGTTGTACAAAATTTACTTGTCATGCTGTGTGCTACTTTTCAGGGTTTCAGGCTTGGTTTTCCAACTAAAAATGAAGGTCTCCGGTTCAAGTCCAGCTTTGGTTTATTTTTTTAAAATTCTACCCACAACTTGTTTGGAATTCACCCTGTCAGTTTCCCTTGTGGTTTGTTACTTGATATTTGAAATAAAAAAGTTGCATTCTTTAAAGGTGATACCCCTGGCTGCCGCTTCCCAGGTTGTACTGTAAATTTAGGTCTGATTCCTAGCTATACGACAGATACAGATTGTATGACTACTGACTGGCACCCCCACACAAAGATATTGACAAAATTGGGAGACCACTAACATAGGGCTAGATAGCTCAGTATGTTAATCCGGAGACCGCAGTTTCAAGTCCCGCTCTAGTAAATTTGTCTTTGTTCAAACCAAAATTATTTTAAAATGAACTTGACAGAGAAAATTTAAAGAAGAGAAACCCTGCATAACCCAACATTAATACATGGCTAGTAATGGTCTGGTATTACAACTTCAATTCATGCTGCATCATAGACAATGTTTGTGGGCTTTACACATCAGTTGAATTCTAAACATTGTGAAAATACCCTTGCTTACAAATTGTTCAGCAGAGCGCATTACTCAGTCTGTTCTATTGCAGGAAACCAGGCCAAGGTTACGAGGGTTCCATTATTATGACAAGACAAATCTCAGCAGTTACTCATTAAGACTAAGCTGGTTCCCTTCTGGCAATACTGGGGAGCCAGTCTCCAGCATGGCGTCTTCCAATGAAGAGTGAAGGATCAAAGAGGCGGAAAGGAAGATGTAGAAAGGAAAGGAAAACAAAGACTGATGCTTCTTCAACTGCTGTCTCACATTTCAAATGATCTTCCAAGATGTGGTCACTTTGTCTGGGCCCAATTTCATAGAACCGCTTAATCACATAAAGTAACTTAGCACAAAACTTTGCTTAGCAGAATAAAGTTACCAGCCAAAATACCACACCGCAGGTACCAGCATTGACTGGTTTCCATTAGTTTTGCTTAGCAGAAAACCGTTGAGCAACATTTTCTGCAAAAGCAGATCTATGAAATTGGACCTCGTCTGAGGTGCAGTTAAAAATGTATACATGAAACAGCATTTTTGGTTGAACATGAGAGTATATTATTATTAATCATGGAACCATAAAATATTGTCATTAATTTCAGCTGTTTATGGTGACCTATTTTTACATTAGTAAGACAATGCAGGTCAAATATTGCTGATTTTAATGGCAGCTTTAGGCACAGTGTGTCCACTTTGGATTTTTGCAACCCCTTTGGCACACTGAATAAAGGTAATGAAAAATTAGGGACACCGCAAATATTAAAGCTAGATGGCTCAGTTGGGAAATGCCAACAAGTTACTTCGGAGGTCGGAGATTCAAAATGACTCTAGTCAGTTTTTCTTTATTCAACTCATATCACTTCAAATTTTAAACAGTTCTTTTGTAATAACGAAACAGTTCAACTAACTGGTTATGAATTTCGATCTCACAAACATCGACTGGTACAACCCGTCACAATTTCTTCTGCTTATAAGAAAGGGAAAAACCCCAGATAGAATTATGGTGTTTTTTTAAACTATGGAAGAGTCCAATATGATGAGAGGCCTTGATCTGTTTGAGTATGGCGTCAGGGATGGGCGGCAATTGCAATTTACTGTGCTGTGAAAGATCAATGTAAAACGCCTGGAAAAACAGGCTGTCTGCCTTCACCCTGCTTTGGTCTACGAAATGAAAACTACTCGCCACGTTTCAGTCTAGAGACTCAGACATTTGTCTGAAGTACTTTTATTTTTAGAGCAGAAGAGACCAAGGGAGTAAACAATATTAAAAGCCTATTTCAAACAAAGCTGTCTGAAAAGCATTTTATATCCTTGAACTATTTTCATTCTTGTTCCAGGAAGGCCTGATTGCAGCAGTAGTTCTTGGCTAGTTTTGTTTTTTTGCTTTGATTTTTGATAGAAGTCATTATTTTTCAAAAATGTGAAACTCAATTTTTTAAAAATGTGAGACATTCCCCAATTTCATTCAGTTGGTAAGCAGAAAATATTGATCAGAAACTTTGTATGCACCGGACGGAATAAACAAAGCAGTCGATCAAGTCGCAACAATGTACACATTACATGGCTTTCGACCGGTACCGATTCAGCTATTAGCGAGATTTGTCTGAGCTAAGCAAACTCTGTCGCTGTGAATCGTGAAATTGAGCTGATCAACCCCAGGGAGGGGGTTGAACTTTGTGTGGGAGTACGCGCAAGGTTTTTTGTTGTTTTGACTCTGACTGTGGGAATCGTTGAGAGAGAGAAGGAAACAAAAAATAATAAAATCACATTTCATTGCGAGAGGATAATGACCTTGTCTCACCTCTCGGTTAATGAACTGAGTAGCTAAGAATAACCCTTTCCATCACTGGATCATATGAGATGCCCATAGGGGGGTTAGTAACCTCTGGTGTACTGAACCTTTCTGAGACAGGAGGGGGGGGTCCTCCTGTACTTCATCCTCCTGATCCTATGTCTTGTAATTAATGAGGGATATTCCAAGAGGTTTACAATGGAGTGTTATGCAACATTGCACAATGGTCTTAATGACTCAGCACCAGCCGCCATCCCATCCCATCCTGCTGTTTATCCGGGGGAGGATGCCGGCAGCAAAGAACAATGACAACAAAAGACTGACAGTATCTTCCACTCTGACTTAATCTCTGGGAAATCTGACGGCATTTTGTACGTGGGACAAATCTAGTGGAATGCTGAGGTCCTCACAGTCATGGCCTCTCCAAAATCTCAATAATTTAAACGGAGATGCACGACATTTCATCCAAGGCGTTCAAGATGAATAAATATGACAACATTTGATTGATTTCGAGATATAAAAAAGGGGAATCTTATCCTAAAGGCTTGAAAGAATTTAAAGCATTGGAGATTTAGAGAAAGGTACATGTTCTGTTTTCAATGAATACTTCATTTTAGTTAATTTGTTAGAAGGGATGAATATCCCATTCAAATTACAAAATGTACAGAAAACTGTCCAAAAACAGCATAATTAGCATTGAGACAAAAGACATGATTATTTTTTCATTTTTTCATTCCTTAAACACCAACATTTCACTGAGTAGTTGTTCTTTGTTGGTCTTTGTTCAAAATGAACTGAAGAAAACAATGAGCTTATTGTTTTCTGCCAACAGATCAACATTACCTACAGATATCTCTGTACACTAAGTATTCCCATTACACAGGTTGTGGGTTGCAAACTGTTTTTTCAAAACTTCACTTTACTTCCCTTACAAAGTCTCTAAAATTAATAAGAATTTAGTACTTTATTACACCCAACTGGCATCTCAAGGGGCTCATTATATTTTAGGACATGCATGCAAAGCTATTTTTATGAGACCCATTTATACAGCACCTTGTAAGGTTTTACAAGGTGATTTGGTGCAATCTACAGCCCACCAAGCCAGAAACACTGAGGTGACGCCTTTAGTACTGGGTTCATTCACAAGCAACACATAGGACCAACGGCTTCACCTTCCATCTGAAGGACTCAAACAAGCAATTATGGTTATGTGTATTGTTCAAGGAGACAAGTGCCATGACCGGGACTCGAACCCACACTCTGACAACACCAAACTTGAGTCCGCTTACAGGCCTCGAAATAACCCACGGCACCCACAGCAATTGCCGTGGTGCCCTGTGCTTTTGCTGCGGTGCCCTCTGCAAAGTTCCAATACAAATTTACATTTTTCTCATAGAAGTGCCCCTTACCAGAGGGAAATTGCCGTGCCCCTTCAAGAGCGAAGTTCAAGGCCTGTACTACACCACAATATTGTAGTACGCGTACTAGAGTACTAGACTTGCGTACTGTGTTGAAGTCAAGACCACTAAGTCCCAGCCCAAGACTGAGGCAAGGCCCTCCCCTCCAAGATGAAGACCAAGACCGAAACCTCTGTACTGAAAGCCAACATTCTCTATTTTCAATGGATTTTTAATGTTGAACCACTGCTTTTTCCCCTGTAAGACGGCTTCGCTCAGCTCAGCTATGGGCATCACTTAACCACAATGTGGTACGTGGAAACAAGTGCGATCACACTGCACCACCCTCCAAGAAAAACAAAAGAAAAAGAAAAAGAAAAACAAAATGCAGGGCCAGCTTGACAATTTTGACTGAAATGTACAATGACTAAAAGTGAACGCTGATCGACCACTCACAATATACTACCATCAAGACTTTCTCAAAAATCACTTTCGAGACAAAATCACTCACTGCAAAGGGCTAGACTAGTTTAAGACAGAATTTGGACATATAGCATGTCAAATTGAGGTTTAAATATATGATAAGGCACTGTTCCCTCCCTGCAGTTCCCTCTTAGAGCTGTCCTCTATTGAGGGAAAACTCCCTTGCCCCTACAAGAGCAAAGCGTCATGCCTGCACTCTTACAGCCGACGAGAATGTCGGTCACGAAAGTCTCCGATAACCAGTCTCTGAACCACCAGACACAACTGCAATCAAGTCTGGAGAATACAGACAACTGTGAGCAGAGCCTTAGCCCCCCTGCTTATATTTAGTCTGGCAGCAAGAAATCACCAGGAGCTAGGCTAGCCTGGGTTGAGTTTCTTCACAAGTAGGTTACAGAGTCAATCTGTCTCAACCAGGTGCTCTGTATTTCGGGGGGGGAGGGAGCCTCTGAGTCACCCCCCAATCCATGTTGATCATTTCCGTCAGGAAATACGAACACACCTGTTACACAACCACAGATCTAATTCCTAATGAAATACGCGCTAATCTTATCCCTACGTGGAGTGGGGGGGGGAAGGAGGGGGTCCACTGACGCCCGGGACTTCAAGTGTTAACTTTGTCTGTACAAGGAAACAGGAGAGCGTTGATAAATGGAGGCTGACTGTTGTTACATCTAGTCTCGGCCAGTCACTTCCTGTGGTTTTTATTTTTACAGGAGTTACGTCTATACTGAGTCTACCTTTCGGTTTCAGTCACTGCCTCCCACTTTAGAAATGAGTCTTTGGAACGGTCTATTACGGAAGGGGGAGGAGAGTGCGGGCATGACCATTTTTGTTGTGGGGTCTCTCTGTGCCCTGCAGGGGGCAGCCATTCCACTCTGGTTAGATAGGAATAGTGCCGATGACTGACATGAATCCAAGCTGAGGAAGCCTGTCAATTATTACCATCACATAGGGACAGATTTAACAATTACAATCTAGAGTGCTGTAAGCTGATATTAATTGCCAAAGTACGTCATTGTTTTTTGGAAAAGTAAACTAATTCCTATCCCCCAGTTTTCAATACACACCAAAAAAAATCAAGCTGTGAAAATGTCATCAAATTTGGTTATCCTTTTTCAACAAACAGCAGATAGTTTATATTTCAGTAGTGTCTATCAAAATTACTCACAATTATAGCACCTTTGAGAAATCTAGGTCTCATTGAAATCAACAACACCATATAAAATGTTGGTTTTGAATCCTATCAAATAGTACACAATGCCATTGAGTTGAGTCACAAGTAAAAGTCATGACGTTGTTCAATGGACAAGATTTAACTTATCAAATGATACTCAAAAGAATGAATTGAGTCAACTTTTGAGTAGTAC
>CM021526.1:24471310-24492620 GCA_010994315.2 Pisaster ochraceus | reverse complement strand
ATTTCAGAGAGAATTTCTAAATTATTGGCTTTTAATTTCTGTATTATTTTTTTCAAACCTTATCAGTAAGTCCATTTGCAAGATACAGTACAGAAAACAAACAAAACATTGTTTAGCATTAATTCTGTTCAGTCTAAATGTTATTTATTATAATGAGAAGAAACTTTCATTCCATTTCAAAACATAATAAAAATAACATTGATAATAGCTTTCAACAATGCAAAATAGACCCAGAAACTGTGGCGCTGTAGTCCTATTTTTGTGTGTGGACATTACGACTGCAGATGTCAACATTTCAAAAACTGAGTACCAGTGCCGCATACAGTTACTGCCTGGGTCTAAATGCAAACTTTATCTCTTAGTCTTAGTCTTACAAGTTACAATCAAAACAATCTTACAAGCCAATATTGAATACAATGTTAAATCCGAACAAATGTTAATGATATTGAAAATGGGGAAGCACAGCTTTAGCACCTTTCTCTATGGACAGATAACATCGTAACCAGCATAACAAATAACTACAAAGAGTACGTACGACGAGACAAACAGAAATAAAACAGATACGAAGATATCATCATACTCATAAGAAAGTCGGAAAGTAGGCAGAACATAATGATGAACATGGTTCTCCCAGGATTTTTCAAAACTGTGGGGAATTCTGGACTGCAAAATTAAGCACGCTAAATTGAAACATAGTAAACAAAGTTTTATACAAGCACATGACAAGCTCATTCAAGCACAGAGTAAATCAAGTCAAGTTGAAATAATAAAATTGAATGACACTTCTGTCTGTGACCAGAATTTTTTCAACGCATTTTTTTCACTTACCTTGGCAAATTCTTGAGCCAATTTTTGATACTTTGTTTGAATGTCGGCCATATTTTCCTTACGCGCAAAATAACACTGATTTCCTTAAGAGTACTGTGGTTTTTAGTCGGACAAATTCACAGAGACGGTGGGCGCGACCAGATTCAAGGGGGCGGCCATTTTCACAAAAACAAGGGAATTGTGGGATACTTTCAAGATGGCCGCCTCCATGGAATGCACCGTGATCTCGTCTGCTTAAAATTGTTAAAACCAAAAAAGGTATACGGCTTTAATTTTAATTTATTACTGACTGGAGTAAATTTGTATTGTATTAAGTTTTTTGTTGGTATGTTTGTAGGGGCTTACATAACCTCCTTTCTCATAAAATAACGGGCTACCGTTAGATTCCAGTTGAGCTTTATCTGTCCAGTTTCCGGACACCTGGACACTAATTTGCATTTTATATATATTTTTGAAATTCTAGTTTTGTTTTGTTTGGTTTGAGATAAGATGAGAGTAAAGTTAAGATGCTATATTCAACAGCCTCTTTTTTTACTCGTTATGAATATGATCAGAAACATAATTTTATTTGGTCTAACAAATTTAGATCTTGTTTATTTTTCATCTGTATTTCATCATTTATCATTCAATGTTCACAGTGAGTGACAAGGTGGGAGACTTGGCATCCTGTTCGAGGGTGGACGACTTACAGTCATGAAACAAAGGAGGGAAAATAGGCCCAATTCCTCGATTGTGTCTAATGTAATTTAAAGGGAAAAATATTAATTTAAATAAATGAAAAAAAATAGAGGGCCTGTACACTGTGGGCACTTCCCTAATAAAATAAAATGTTAAGATAATTGCACATATGACTGCAATCGTTTACTATTACAAAGTTGTCATACATGAAACATTTGTACCTTCTTTTTTCCTATAGGAATGCGGGAAAATGTGAACTTTAGATTTGGACTTGTATAAAGAAAAAGAAAGCAGCACCAAGAGGAGTCAGCATGGTCATTGGGAGAGCACAGATCCTGCTGTCTGGGAGAAACTTAAGGTGTATAGGGATCTCCTTATCATCAAAGATATCAGGTTACTCGCGTCAAACTTTCAATTTGTGCGTCAACGGTGGAATATTTTCAAACAGACTTAGGTCTCAATGTTTCGCCACACTGACGAGGAAACCAATAAACATAACCAAGGAGACCATGGACAAAAATATCCTCATCTACCGAAATGACGGTCTTCGTTTTTTCCGCATCGTGGGTATATTTGCCCTGGCTCAGGTAGGCTTCTGGTTTTATCTGACCTTCTCGGCGTACACATCGATGACTGATTCAAGAAACTTTGAGTTGGTGAAGTACGGACCAGAGGGGGCTCCCCCGGAGAAGAAGAATTGGACGTCCTTGTCTGGGATAAGAATGAAACTACACTCTGGAACTTGGAGATATGTTGTCACTACACTATGCTTTGTTGTTGGTTGGTATTTATTAGTATTTGATTTTGGTGTAATTTTTATAATTCTTTGTTACATAGACAGTGTAACCCGTGGCATCACATTGTTTACAAAAGAGCCACAGAGCCTGGACTTCCTGTAGGCACCATTTGTATGCAGGTCAATAAAGGAAGACATCTCTTATATTTTATGGAGATTGCTCTTACTTTTGTTGTGTAGTTTTGTTATGAGGAAAGGGGGCACATCTCAAAACTTATTCAGCTTTTACTTTTAGTAATGACCCAAAATGTAAAATTTCCCACCAGTGCAGTATCTGGCCTGCCACAAAGGCCCTGGAATGTGTACAAGGTCACTCTTTTTGTAAGCAATGGTTTGTCTGTAGCAAAGTCACTTTAGTCAAACAGCAAAACTGAACACAAGCTGTTTTTTTTTTTATTGATCTGTCATACTAGATTTCTTGGAAAATACAAACTATTTGTAAAGTGTATCTTTTAAAATCTTCAGATAACCACAAGGACATGAATCTAACCAGTTTGATTGATACATAGGGAAGTCTTTGTTTAATGATTTGATCTTCTGGTTGAAAACAAAACTTGTTTTCGGTTGTTTTTTTCCTGTTAAATAACCATTTCCTCAGATTTGGCCAGACTAGATACACTATGCAATCCTACAATATGGTATCATGTACTGTAGTGAATGTACCTACACAGTACACACATGTACACAGTTTAGTTCTGTGGACAGCTGTGCCACCATACACAATCCGTGCAGCTGAATGATTCCAAATGGTTGGTCAACTCACTGGTGCCAAGAGTAAGATGTTAAGAGTGCTTCTGGCTGTAGAGAAATTTGTGTGGCGTTATCCAGCCTTTCGGCACAGTGAAATTTAGGACTCCATCTTATTTGGTTGACACGCCTCTGGTGTGTTACCCAACCACTAAAAACAACCTGTTCATCTTTTTCTTATTCCTTACTAGGTGGAACTATCTTCTGTGGTGCATGGCTTTACTGCAGAAAAACCATCCACCGGATCGTCCTCCGTAAAGGGGGATCCAAAGTGACCATCTCAACTTTTGGCTTCTTCGGTCAGCCATGGTCCTTTACCGCGCCCATCTCCAATATCTCCTGCCAACATTCTAGACATGGTGTACGTACTCAGTTGCCCATCAAGGTCAAAGGGCACTGGTTTTTCTACATATTGGACAAGGAGGGCAAGATGTACAATGCTCCGCTGTTTGATCAGACTGTTGGAGTGATGCGAGGATTACTGTAACCATTGTGCATGGTGCAAAAGACATTGAAAAACTGAGAATGCTATGTTCAGGATCCGCATACATACATTGTGTAGAGTGTTTCCTTAAAAATCCGACTGCATGTTTTGTCAACTGATTGAACACAGTGACGACATTTTGGTTGATGATCCTCAATTACTAGATACCCTGAAAATATTTCAACATGAAATATTCTCATAGCGTTGTATCAGCACAAACAATATTTCCGGTTGAAATATTTTCAGGGTATCTAGTAATTGAGAATCATTTTGAATATGGATGAGTTTTCAAATACCTGGATGAACATATTGTGTTGTTAAAAATGATGTACATGTAACTCTTTTTGTGGTATACATCTAATCATGGTTGATTTCATACAAACAAAAAAAATGACAAAAGCTACAACCTTTTAAATAAACTATTTGAGAGTTAGGTAAAGGGTAATGCCTGAGGTGCACGACATTCGTTGGTATGAATGGCCACGAATGGCGCGTACACCGCGGGCATTATGCGACTTAACCTCCACCTGTGACATCATGCTATTGTTCTATCGCTCCATTATTTTGCACGAATGGCGTGACATTGTTTAATACCTTACCTGTCCTGCCATTCGTGCGAAATAATCGAGCGGTGGAACAATAGCATGACATCACAGGTGGAGTTTAAATTTGAATAATGTCTAGTAAAATGACTTGCCTGGTCATAAATGAACGCTCAAATTTGAACTCCGCAGACTAAAGAGACAGTTGCTATGTCTCATGGTTCGGGGGCAAGCTTTTGTTCAGCTACACTAGAGACAGCAAACGCCCACACACAGTTCTGAATGAATGTGGACGGCACATTGGTATCAGGCTTTGCAAGTCTGGAGGTTGCTATACAAAAGCTTGCCACAAACCATGCAACGTAGCAACACTGTCTTTAGTCTGGGGAATCCAGTTTGAGTGTTCACTTGGGACCAATCAAGTCATAGTACCAGACATTCACAAATCTATATTGCAAATGGTTTATGAGTAGACAAACAAAATGTACACAGTGCACTTATTTGGCTGACTTTTCATAAAATAGTCTCAGTAAAAATGTCATTTTAGAAAATTTTGAAAACTGTCACAGGCTAAATTGGATTAGGTCAAATACTAAGGCTATTTGCTGCAGCTATTATTCTTAATAAAAAGTTTCATCAATACAGTAATAAACAACATCAGGGAATGATAATGTAGAGATTTTTGTTTTTTACATAGAAATAGTCCCAAGACCCTTTTTTATTTCATTCTCTGAGGTTCCAGTAAATTATTACAAAAAATGCTTACTGGCAACTTGACACAGTTTGTGTACAATATGCTGAACATTTAACAATAACATAATTGTTCATACATGAGTTGCTTTGTTCGTAAAACTTTACACAATTGTGATCATCATTTTGTTTTACAAAAGTACCAGCTTACCATTTTATAAATGTTTAAATACAATTACACTAAATGAAAAGGGAGTTATGGCTAATTTGTTCTGTTGTTTTAATCTGGAATTACCATCAAAGCTTTTAATTAAGAACTAAAAATGAAAGAGAAATAAGTGTTTGAACATTAAAAAATAATTGTTTTATATTATAAAAAATAACTGGTTTTACTGCAACTTTATTCATCATTTTTTTCCCCATTGGGTGTTAAATGTGTATGAAGTGCTGAGTTTATCATTTCTTATGCACTGCACAGAATACTTGTCTTGAAGTAAAAACATTTTGAATTTTCAGTATGAACTTCAGAACGGAATTCCCTCTACACACTGTTTAAAACTGTAAAAGAAGACAAATCTTGTGTAAAATTGTGGGAAGATTGTGATGGTAAACCATTTCCTTATCTAAACCCATACATCACATTTACGGGAAAGCAAACATTAATCCCCAAATAGTTGAACTGTTAAACACTTTGGCCTTTGCAATAAGGCAGTCTAAATGCAAGATCTGTAACAATTGCTGTTCAAATTGTTCTCTGTGACTGATTCAATAAATAACAAACCTCAAATTAAACCTTTTCCTCCTTTAAATTATTTATGGGTACTTGGAGGTTGAGCATCATTTTTCATGAAAAACGCCTTTCATGCAACATGGAGGTCTATCTACAGATGTCTTCAATTATTATTCATATTTTGATTACTAGATATTGTACATATTGTATCTACAACAAATGATTTAACACCAGGGTCTATAAATTTGATCTGTTGCTGATCATCACTTCGGTTTTTTTTACAATCTACTCTTCATAAATAATGTCAAGTTAAGTTTCCCAGAAAGAATCAAAATTTTGAGCGTCTTAAAAGTGAATATGCAAAAAATAAAATAATCCTGACATTAAAAAAATTACCCTTGCGCTTCAAAATTAATTTGTTCTTTTGTACAGTAGTAGCATAATATCAAAGTACAGACTTTTATACAACTGATAACGGGTACATTTGGATTACAAAACTGGAACAGATCATTAATGTCAAGCCTCAAGAATCCTGCATCATTCTTTTTAAAAAAAGTACACCTACTAAATACCAAATTAATTGCGCAACTCTCCAAATCTGATTCCATTTGCACATATTATTACAAAATGTTCAAGTAAAATGGAAAGGAATAAGTGTGTTTTTAAAAAAATGCGTTAAATAATAATTCCCATATTCAGTTGTGAACATTCCGTTTGTTCGTATTTTTTTTTTCCTGAACATTTGGCTGTATTACACATTTGTAAAAGTATAATTTTATTGTTTACTCGAGAGAAAAAAATGAGCAGATATTTTGTTTCTTTGATCCTAGTTTAATTCCAAAAAGAGAAGTTAAATAATAATTGGCATTATATTTCTACTTAGGAAATGATTAGTTTCCAGTCTACGCGGTGATTTGTTTCTAATTTGGCTCAGTTATATTGCATTTCTTTTATATAGAAAGAAGCTAAATGTGGTTAATAAATGTTTGTCTACGCTAGTAAAAAAAAACAAAAGCAGAAATTGGATTAGAGGAAAATGACAAAGTGAAAAACCTTAGCAAGGTACTAGTGGTCAGCTGACCAGCCTCATAAATTTGACTATGCCACTCAAATGGACACCGTGAGCAATGTGACAGGTGCATATGACAACGCTTACACAAAGTGTCCATGATTTCCCATATTATGCTTCACAGTGTTACGCCATGTTCAAATTGGTGGCTACTGCTATGGCTACAGCTGGATCCCTGCATAAGCAAGCATTGAAGCATAGGCTGACCTTAGCCATGACAGCAGCATGCCAATGGGGAACTTTGAAACGCTAGGTGGCAGCAGACTTACCAGGTACATTTCCATTGTAGTTCTGAGCATGTGCACATTACCGTGCGCAATGGATTTACCTGGTAAGTCTGATGCCACCTAGTGTCCCAAAAGACCCCCATTGGACACAAATTTAGCTGAATTAATCAAATGCCTTGGTCAGATTTTGCTAGGTCTCATTTATGGGTTCAACATTGCTGGGGGGAAATTGTTAAGGTTAGATCAAGATCCACACACCTGTTTCATACACAAAAGACTCCCATCGAGCATAGCAAATGGCCAGATAAATTATGTGCTTGTCAGTCAGTCCAGCAGTTCATTGATGTTTCAAACTTTTTAATTTAAAGTTATATCATGTTATGGTCAGTACCATTTTTAAGTTTTCAGTGGTGTTTTGTAAAATTTGAAAACAATTTCTTTCCAGGAACAGCGCCCAGTTTGTGCTCATCACAAATTATCAGGATACCAGCCAGAAATGTTGCTTGTAACATTGTATTTTGGCTGGTAACCTTATTCTGGTAAGCATTGTTGTGCTTAGCTACTTTTTTCTTTATAAACAGCTGTCTGAAATTTGGCCCTGATATTTATTTACTGTACCAAAAAGTTCCACAAAATTATTGCTTATAAACTTCCTTCCCCAATACTGTCTGGCTGCACTGGTTGTTGTTAGTTTTGTATTCTTAAAAAGGAAATTTTAATTCACTGAAAACAAAGGTTTGATAACCATTGTCAGCAATAATTTTTAGTTTTTTCAAACCAAGTTCAAGGACCCAAGCACACAACCAATCAATTGGCCAGTATAAGTTTGTTATAGAAAGTTAGCACAAGTTTGTGCAGGAAAGGGGGAAAAACCAGAGCATAGGAGACTACTCTAAAGCAAGCTAACTAGCTAAAAAGAGGCTAATTCTACAAGGCTGCACTGCACACTTATTGCACGGTAATAAAGCTGAAAGCTAACAAACAAAATGTCATCCCTGAAAAATGGAACCTACTTATCGCTTCCTAGTATTTGATTACTGTTGCAGCTTGCTCCGACAAACTATCCGACTTACTAGACAATCTAGTACTTCAATGGTGTACTTCAATGGTGTATTGAACTTAAAAGATTACAATTAACAAAGTAGAATTTATCCGTCAACGAAAAACCTTTGATTCGTTAACTTGTTTGTTCCAGTGATTTTGATCGTATTGTCAAGCTACATAAGAAATAAAAGTCACAGTTAATGAAAAAAAGGCATACAGATATTCAGCAGAGGTAGAAAAACCTAAAAGTAAACTGTACATAAAAATTAACATGATTTTTACTTTAAGAACAAGTAAAGCTACGTGATTATGTGTGATTTCTCAACTACGGTACTGTACAATAAATTACAAATGCACTGCCCCCACTCTCAGTTCAAACTGTCCGTTGTTTCTCGTGTAATCTTCAACAATGAGTTCACACCCAAATGCATAATATATTACTTTAAAAAGGAAAACAAAATTATAATATCTTGGAGACCTGTTTTAAGTCTGGGAGACATAATGAGTTGATTTAGTTGTCAATACAATTGGAGTTTCAAAGATTTGTTAAACGATCATCAATATCTTAAAATATGGCTCTTTCTCACAAGAAATTTGGATGTGGAAGTGGTTTTCTTATGAGTAATATATCTGGAAGGAGTTTTTTGGAAAAAGCCTGGGGAACAAACGAAGCCCAAAGAACAAATTAATTACTTCCCAGAAAATAATCCTTAAAATCAATAAACGGTAATTTAGTTGACTACTGAACTCTTATTCATTCTTCATTTCTTCAACAAAGAAATATCGCTGGTGTGCATTAAATAGCTTGACATTAATGTTATGTAGACTTCGGTTGAAAGTGAACCATGTGGATAATCTAACTATCACTACGCCAGGTGTTAGCCAACTTCTCTAAAATAAATGAGTCAAAATCTGCTGTAAGTTTGCACGTTTCTAACAGCTTAAGTACCCTGGTCCAACTCCAAAACTGGGCACCAAAATTACAGACAGACGCTCCCCTCTGGACCACACCTCGTCACTCTCTGTAATTTATCAGACTTAGTTCATACAGACGCCGTGCCAGTCTTCCAGTTTTGACTCATTTTTTACCCCCACTGAAATTCATCCAACAATTTTAAACATTAAGAGAAGATTACCCACATGTTTTACAAACCCAAACCTATATCGAACCACAACCATACAGAGCCTCGAATTTGTTGAAATACTACATGATGGTAAAATTCAGTACCAATATATTTTAGAAGACAGTTTGAGTGGCCAGATGTTAGAGTTAATCCAGTCCACGGACCGTATAACTACATAACAAATCCACACGGTTAGTTTGGAAGCTTCATATACCCCGATCCCTTACAATCACGCACCAGACAAACTTCTGGAAGATCTGCAAGTGGCTGGCTACGCAACCACTTGTAATAAATCTGGCAGGTTTCCGTGTTACTTTCTTAACTTTTATAAGTTTTTTTTTTTTTACAATCATATGTGGAAGAGCTTCATTCCGTTGTTGCAGAGTTTTTGAAATCGCTGGGCGATTTGGAGGACTCTGCAGAGTACATTAGTTAAGACGTGTCTAAAGCTACATACAAGTCTACAAGTTAACCTTCTACCTATCTCTCTCTCTCACTCTCTCTCTCTTTCAATGATCAATTAGCACCGTCATCTAATTATAACAACTTCAACTATTCCTCCCTCAATCAATTGACATTTAAGGAAGTCGGCAGGTTTTTTTAAAGCAGGCCTGTGGCTGTATGTGGAATTATGAACTCTCACCACATTACAGCACGCGAACGCACTCTCTCCATATATAAGATTTGGAGGGAAGGCGTGTGTGTGCAGTGACTGGGTGAGAGTTCAAAGTTCCATGTACAGCAACTGGCCGGCTTTGATTGTGAGGTCACCGCCCTGTTAATGTATCGTAACCTTGTTTGGTTCGTGGTGTGATTCTGTCACCTTCAGGGGATACAGAACAGTCAAATCTTACTGTTATTCAGTCCACAATTTACACTTGCAACTTTTGTCACCTCAGTGTAGCCTAAAATGAGCAAGATACAAACTTCACTTGCGATTGTCATTTCGGACAATTTTTCAGTTTCGAAACTGAAAAAAACTCAGACGTCAATTTCCTGAGGGAGGTTACACTTTTGTCTAATCCTTGCTTTTTGCTAGCATTCATCTCAAACCCCCCCCCCTCAAACCAACCAACTAACCCATGACGACATCAAAAAATAAATGACTGTGCAATGTAACAAAATGACATTCAGTTAAATATAATTCCAACAATTACAAATGTGTCTTTTGAGTCTGGAGGTACTGACTATTAACTACACGCAGTGGCTACATATTAATAGTGTAATGCTGGACCAGTAAGAAAATGTACAAGGGCACAAATATGGAAGCACTGGAATCTTTGTTACAATAAAGTAAATTAATATCTGATACCCCCCAAAAAGGTAACGTAGTTTGCACAGATCCTATTACTGTTAATAAAATATTGTTCTGACCCATGCACCACATTGATACTCCATCACAAACACTTTGATCATAAAAGGTTGCTCTATGTCTTTATACAGCAACAAAACAAAGGGGAAAAAAACCCGAAATTGTCACTTTTAATACGAAAATTTGTTTGCATCTGTTCAAAATTTGTTTTCTGGCAAGAAATCTTGACAATGTAACCGTACATTTCTTTGACAGTTGTCTCTTTGATCACATTAAAAAACACACGGTTTTCAAAATGGAGAGGGTTTTTTCGTACATGGAGGTTTTGTTTTTTTCTCGTCCAGGTTTTCAAAAGCAGTTGTGGGAAGCGACACATGAGGAACTTTAAATCGAGTTGATGAGCGAGGAATTCTGGATTAGCTCCATGGAGGAATTCCATCCACTTTATATTTTTGGTTGTTCAACCTGCTTTGGAAGAGTGTTGATGGCAAGTTTGGCAAGACATGGAACATTACACACAAAAACAGGTAAAATAAAAGCAATGTCAATTCAAAATAATTTGGCTGATGTTGGAATAAGTCATTAATCCCTCAAAAGCTTTTGACTGACCAGAAGAAAAAACCTCAATATTACTAAACTCCTCTAAAACATAGGAACTCCTACAAACTGGTTGGATGTCAAATCCTGTTGGCTTGAAGCTTGCCTTGGATTAAACCTATGAGTTCCATTCATATGGAAGGAAAAATAAAGATAGAGGGCACCCTTCCCACTGCTTATCTTAACAGTGTTCACCTCAAACGGAACCTAAACTTCCTCGAGGACATCTGTGGTCCTGAAAATAGGTAGTAGCTAAATTTGACCATCTATGTTCGACTGTCTTTTATTGGGAGAGTAGCTTGCAAATGAAAGGATAACCTGGACATCCATGGTCCTAACTCCATCATGTGGTGTTAGCGTCAGACTGAGGACTGATTGACCTTAGAGGAATCTTACTTGTCTTGATACCAGCAAGGTTGAGGAGCGCGTCAGCCCCTTCAGCTAGGTCAGTGTCCATGGCTGAGCGGGGCGGTCGCTTCTTGATCGGCAATTGCAGGTGTTTCGTCTCCGTCTCCTTGATGTCATCGTCCATCCGGTCAAACCTGACATCATGGATGTAGCCGCTGTCGCCGAGACGACGTGACTCCTCGTCCTGCTCCATGTCCGACTCGGAATCCACGTAGTCTTCGAAGTCTTCGTCGCTCATGTCGCACTCCAGGGGGTCGTCGTCGTCGTCGATATTCTGACGGGCGCTGTCTCGTTGCGCTTTGAGGATCGCGCTGAGGCTGTAGGTATGGTCATCTGACATAGAGGGCGCTGGTGTGCACTTTGTCTGAAGGGATGCCTTGCTGAATGGTGTTGAGGCCAACCTAAACAATAACAAAGATTTCCCCAAAATAAAAACTGGTTCCTAGAAGCAGAAAAGTGAAGTTATCCATTGAAACTAGGTTTCACCAATGTGCACTTTTGTTCTCTTCAAAAATGGATTTACCCCCATGTTACTTTTTAAAATGTTCAAACTATCTAATTTATTTGAAACGTAAATACTATGCAAAACAAACCTGTGGCAAAATCTACTTCTTACTCTATTTCTAAAACTTTATTTTGTTGGACTAAACTACTGTGTCAATGCCCAGTTATAGGCTCTCTAGTACAATTTTTGATAGTTAAGAGAATTATTCAATTGTTTTTTTTCCCTGATAGGATTTTTCAAGATTAGATGCATGCATTTTTAAAACACACGATGCAGCCCTTTAACATAACAACAATGAGGTGGTTTTAGTTTTCAGTGGGAGCACTAACCTAGGTCTCGGCAGACTCTGATCATTGAGGGCAGTCTCCGCTAGATCAGACAGTGTCGGCCTGACATGAGGCTGACGTGGTTTAGCCTGAAGAGGAGCAATACCGCCGTTGGGCACACAGCCATTATGAGGGCCTGGGGGTGAGAATGACTTCAAACGAGCATCTGCAGGAGAGACAGTAACAGAATATCATTAGTCAATCGAGGATGAGATTTGATGATAGTGAAATTTCCTTTTAAAATGACTACCTTGAGGTTCTGGGTCCCCTTTATTCTTGACCCAAAACCTCCCAGATGTTACAATTCAAGGTTTACAGACTTTACTCAATTTCTAAGGAATGCCACTCCAGCAGCTACATAGTCACCACCAGTATAGGTCAATAGAGGGCGCTAGTCAGCAGACCCCAGCACTGCAGCAGTGCTGCTTTGCAAGAAGCACTTCCTTATAAGGCCAACAACAGGGACAGCCACAGAAATTTGCAATAAATAACCCAGTCAGCTGAGGAGGGATGGGGGGTAGAGCGAGAGCGAGAGAGAGAGAGACTTGGAGATGACTGATGGGGCCAAATTTGGAATGAGATAGCTCTGAAGAGAAATTACCTGACAAAAGGAAGTGAATGCAACACAAATTTCAAGGAATGTCAGGGAGGAATCAAAATGACTTGTAGCCCAAATTGAAAGTTCAGGGAGAAAAGTGGAGGGTGAATCTTTGAAATGATGGCAATAAGAAGGTTTGTGTAGACCAACAGGGAAGCTAAGGACAAACAACATCACATACCCCCTCCTCCCTTCTATGCTCTGGCTTTCAGTATTCCCCTTACTTATACCTTTGAGATTGGACAAATAAATCACTCTTGATAACAAGACAGCTGAGAAGACGATAAAAATGACACTCACGTTCTTCCACTCTTTGTTCCGGCGGAGTGCGGAACATCATCATAGTCGCCGCTGCATCTACCTCTCGTTCTGCACACAAAGACAAACGGGAGAAGGGTATCAATTAAATTGTCACAACAACAATAACAAAGTAACGACCGGTTAGCCATTTCTATGTCACGGGAACTAGAACTTCCGCTTGATGATTCCAGGCACGGACATGAAGAAGCCATGATGATGTTTGCTTCGGCACTTTGATTAATAAAAAAAGAAGAAGAAAAAAGCCCTAGCGAGACTAAAACACAAACAAATTAATCATGGCCAGGTGTAAGGGTGCCGCGACATTGATTCTCCGGGGAGAGATTCCCCCCATCTTGGCCTTTTGTTTCTTCCCAAATCAAGTGCGTGTAAATATCGGACGCTGGCGCAAACAGTTTCAGATCTTACACAGGAAGGATATGCGAAAAACCAATAACAGAAGGGAGAGGGTAGAGAAGGTGTAGGGAGTGCTGCGGGAAACTAGACGGCAGGAAATATTCCTGGAAGCCAGGAGTGGTTTATAGGTCTGATATAATGCTTGATGATGATAGATGAGGAATGTGAGTAGTGTAGGGGAATAGTGAACGGAGTGTAATCAGCGTTCTAGACTCTCGATGGGTACTCCTTCTCGTCAATAGCTACTCTCTCTTTTTAGTCATCTATCTTCCGGGATGGTATTAGATTGTAACGGCGGCAAGCTGACACCATTTTTCATTAAAGGTACTCAGGTCTTTCTTACTTTAGCAATCAGCAAATCTTCTACATGTACAGAACCAAAATTACTATATATATATAAAAAAATAGATAGCAGACAGTCAACACTTTGAAACTCAGTAACCTTCATGAAAGAAAACGGAGTCAATTGTTTTCACCATGAAATACAAGAAACAACATCAACGTTCTTCATACAGCAGGCATGATATTTGTTCCTTGAGAAAAAAGTAGGAACATCTCTACAAGTACAAGGGCTGACCTACATATGATGTAGGTTCTAATAACTTTTTCAAGCCATTTATTAACAATTTTTCTGATTTTTTCCAAGGGCCCCAAAAAACAAAGCAAAAAACAAACAAAAACAGAAGTCAGATCAAAGTAGGAAGAACATCATGCCTGATAGAAATATATAGAACATAAATTGTGGTGAAGAGAGACAAATAATTTGAGCAGGATTTGAACCAGCGACTTTCAGGCTGTTTTACCACTGCTATTTCCAATGATCTGCCTAACCCTAATCCATTTCTATCCCCATCTCAACTGAACCATTGGCATGGTAGAACCAATAGCAATGTATCCTCCTGATAAAGCAAATTTTTGTAGCACTCTGGGAAGCCAGTTCCACAACAAACAGACTAGCTCATTGGGTTCCCATTTGTATTGTCCAAAATGTGAAGGAAACAGTTGCGAAAAAGTTGCCAAATGTTCGGACTCACACCAGATTTGCACAGTCACTAGCACACTTTGAAGTGTCATTCCCATACATTTAACAATTGTTTCTTCATTCTTTTTCAATCCAACATTTTTTACATTTTGGTTAATAAAGCAAGATTTGAGTGCTTAGTTTATGGTTTAATTATAAAGCACAACAGAGACAGAGACAAAAAGAGACAGTATGTTGGAATAAAAGCAGTTTTAAGCTGCGACAAAACAGTCAATTTTCCCTATAGATGTGTTCCTTATTTTATCGTCCGAGTGTAAGTACATGTAAATTAATAAACACAAATTAAAAAATAAGCCATGTGATGTACATACATACGGTATCAATGAGGGACACAATACAGGCTCAAGATTTAAGGGTCTGATGTCGATACCTAATACTAAAATGCAACCGGCTTAGGCTAAAAGTCCAAGCGATTCCATTTTGTTCTTGCTCTCATCAAATTAAATTTCTCAATTATTTGTTCCAGTCAGTTAGCTGTCTCTTGCTTGTAGGACCAATATTAATTGATAAATGTCTGCAACAGGAACATCAGGCACAACAAAAATCTTGCTCGACCGAATAAGGTTACCAGCCAAAAATACCATGTCATGTGTACTATCTGTAACTGGTATCCTGTTTATTTTGGCTTAGCTTTTAAAAGCAGAAATTGGACTCTGGTTTAGACCTTTTAGCAGCTACCAAAGAACTGTAATCAGAACAAAGGCTTGCAGACTGAAAATTCTGACCCAACTTCTATCAAACCACAATCAGGTTTCTGCATACAGGATGCATGACAAAAGTCGCCACAGCATGACGACAGTCTGAGGATGTACACTTTGATAGGGATGACTGTGAGGAACACTGTACATGTACACACATTTTTTGAAGGCTTACCATTTACTTTACAGTCATAATATCGGAAGTACGATAGATTGCTATTATTGTACCGGCATGGGTAACTCTCGTACCTAATATTTCTATAACCAGCACTTTTGTTCATCTTTGAATGATGCATACATTAACTTACTGGAGGAAATCAACACTCGATTTTATCTCACAGCGAGGTTTGCCCTACAAAACCTAACCTCTCTCTAACATGAGGGACTTCCGTTTGTTTGGAACCACAATTCCTTCTGTGCAGCGGCAAATAACTCCCGGCCATTTCACATAAGCAGCTGACACAACAGTGCAGCGCAGTGTCAGTAACACGGTTAGCACTAACTGAGGTTAACCGGCTACTTTTGTGCACCGTAATCCAATTGAGATTAAATCATGTGAAATCCTTTGGAAGGATTGCTCCTTCTTGGCTGCCTAGACTGGAAGTGGACTATCTTTGCTTCTTCACTTCATCAATTATTACAAAAGCAAGTATGGTAGTGTACTGTGTGCTCATCAGGGGGAAACCAAATAAAATATATATAAATAAATAAGCTAAATGTGGAGACTCCTTTTGATTAATGTTTTTGCCAGCTTCCAGTTACTATCCAGCCAGCCATGACAACCATCTGTCACGACTTTGGCCCTAAGCTGCAAGACGCATTCGCGATTATCCCCTACGTTGCCATGACAACTAATTTGTTTCTGGCTGGGCGCCCAGCTGAGGTATGAGCTGGCCGAGCTAACTGTGAAGCTAATCAAGCTGTGTGCTGAGTGCACATGGTACTGTTTACAAGCACACGGTCCCAGATGTGTAAGGCCCCCGTCTGACGGGAGAGGTAGGTAGGACGTCAGAAGAAAAAAAAAGAATCCCTCGGCCCCACACTGATGGGATATGTATTATTCATGCCCCGACGCCTTTACAATCACACCTTAGCCAATATTACCCTCCACACAAAAAGATGGCAGCCTTCCATCCAGCGGGGCGGCAAGAGCCTAATGGTATAAATAATTCGTGGGGTGTCATCATCAGCATTGCTGGATCCCCAACCATGAGCAGATCTATCGCAACATCCACATAATTGGCTCGGCAATCACTCACATAAAAAAGAGCCAGCAAAACTTTGATATCCCGCTGCAAGTCATCCCTTCTTAAAATGTTAATTGCATACAGCTGGATTATAAATTATTCTATTCATATTTTCAAAGCTTATTCTCATGACAAACCATCCTTATTTTTCCTTGCAACAATGTCCCGACTGGGAGAGGTAATAAGAACAGTCCTTTTCAAAACAAAACAAACCTTCAAAACTAACTGGACACAGATTCTTAATTGGCAAAGTGCACTAAAGTTGACACTAGTTAACACTACTTCATCTACATTTGTATACAATTCCAACAGGGGCCTCTGGTCTCCATTCCGGCCCTCAATACCAACATACTGTAGTATTTATCTCATTATTATGATAATGGAAACGGTTCTGGTCGTAGCCGGAGGCAGAAAATCCATACCAAGGAACAATCTTGAAACCCCTGACCTCCCTTCTAACAGGTCCCCGGTGAAACGCCTCGGTGCCACGAATAAAGAGACCACAGTACTACCGATGCCATTCCTACAATATCCCAATGGCCTTACTACAAATACTCCAAATTCAAAAACTAGCTTTTATCAAGCATGTTGGCCTTCCAATTTTTTTGTCAATACATTGATCCAGTGAGATTACCAATCAGTGTCAAATAGTACTTACTAGTAAGTCCTTGTAACAGTTCAAAACAGTATTGTTACAATGTCAGAAAGCTGCTGTATTTATTATTAACAATATTATCCTCAATTTTCCAATCCCTGCCTTGACTACTGTCGATCTAGCCACTTGTTCGCAAAGACCACTTGCAATAAAAAAAACAAATTCTTTCCAATAACAAATAGAATTTCGACAAAAAAAATATTTGCCAAATGTCGTGACTTTTTAACCCATGCGTTGCTTCGTGAAAGCGATGACATAATGTACTCTTTCAAAAACCAGTGAAATCTGATACATTTAAAGGTTCTCTGTACTGTCAGTATCACACAATGTGAAAATAACAATTCAAAGGCAAGTCATAGGGACTTCCTCTTTGAGCTAACTTCAGGTTTACCTCAATACTGATTAAAGGTTGCTTGTACAGTTTAGTCCTGTGTGTACATAAGGTAAAGCATGGAGGTAGAATAGTGACCTTGACCAAAACATCCTGCCAAAACAACAGCCTAACAACAGCCACCTGTAAAGACTAGCATTGTTATGGCCACCATAGCCTCATGCTTGAGACCAAGGCCTGTAACCTTGTCTTGGGCCATAGGGGTTGCATCCTGGCACATGACCTTCTGAGTGCTGCGGATTTGTTCAGACCAGAACAACATCATGCTTGCTTGCACAGTGGGAAAAGAACCCTGATCTCAATTACTGTAACTGACCTGCAAGGCCACAGTAATGCTCACAACTGTTGCAAAGTTAATGTTGACTCCATGACACTCCAGTATGAACAACTACTGTTCTGTTGTTGTGTTTGTTTGTGGGTTTTTGTTGTTGTTTTTTTTTCCTTTTAAAAAGATAAGTGGAGAAAGCAGATGTCAAAATCACCCTTTCTGAATTTGAAGAAGCAGAGTGTTTTTGTGTATTTTTTGTTGTTTTTTGTTTTAGGGCTACAAATTATTTTGGACGGGGGAATTTGACGGCAAAGCATGGACATAGTGTGTCAGTATCACATCATTTAGACATGGGTAATAGGTTTTAGAAAAGGTCAACTCGAAAGTCGAAAAAAAAGTAAACTGGAAAAAGTCAACTCAAAAGTTGAAAAAGTTAACCTCAACTCGAAACTTGAAAAAAAGAAAACCTCCACAGACGCAAAGTAAAGTACATGATTGCATATGACAATGGTTTTACTTTGTCTTTAGTTGACAATCATGTTTATCTTCATTCCCCTGGCAAAGCATTGAATCATTTAAAAAAAATGAGAAGTTATGTCAAATGTTCCACTCACTTTAAGCAAATAATTTTTCAGTCAAATGATGAGTGTTTGTAAAAAATAATTTTGAAAGCTGGTAAATTATTGTTCCACCATCCATCCATTTTGAAATCAAAGCAACGTGGATAATAAGGAAAACAGCTCTTGTGTTTTTAGGATCTGAGTGAGTTTAACTTTGATAGGCATAATCATGTTTGATCCACATGGCTTTCTGCTTGAAATTGTTGATTTTAGCAGTTTTATTATCGATGGCAAGGCACAGGGGGCTTGTGGAGTAAAACTCTGACAAATCTGCTGAGAGCGATTTTCTGGAAAGAACCTACATCTTCTCTCTGGGGGCTTGTTCAAAGTCAGGCACCGGCCAGCCTGCCCAGCCTCATTTCTTCACAAGGTAAATCAACGTCCCAAGTGTGTCTATACATGCAAGATTTCACTTAAGCAGACCATGGAAATAACGGCCGGCCACAGGTGAAAAATAAAAATAACAACAACTTTAAGATGGATGCCTCTGTCTACATCATTAATAATTTGTTGGTCCACGAGCAAAACTCCCACAGGAAATGTTTTTCAAACAAACACACAATAAAGGATTGGGCAAAACAGGTAGGCATTTATTTTGATAAATAACTTTTCAGTTCATTGGAAAGGAGTTTATCTTTCAAGAAGTAATCGGAAAAGATTTCCCGTGCCCAACCGCAGTATTATTTCTCCAAAATTTGTAAAACTTCTTGAGTGATCATTTTCCATTAAAAATTTCACAATGAAAACCTGACTTGACAAAGAAAAACAAAAAGGATACACCATCTACTAAGACAAAAGGGGTTCTCATAATAAGCACCAGGATTTGCCCGGCAGGAACTAACAGTATACAGGGCTCAATACACATGCTGCTACAAGGAAATAGTTACCACCAAACACTCTCAAAACTAACACCAGACGTAAACATACATATATGACAGGTTAACAGACAGCAACAACTAGTCAACAGGATTTCAATGGAAGTAGACTTTATATTTCTTTCCTCCATGGTTTTAAACTGACTATTCAAAAGCTATCTTCAACTGGAATTGGAAAAAAAAAACACTCAAGATAACCCTGGACGATATCACGATAATATCGTCAGGATACGATATTGAAAACAGTATCATCAATGTCGGTTATAAAAATATCTAAATACCGTGACTAACATATAGACGATATCATCTTTTGTTTCCTTAAACTTCTATAAATAATCTTTATTCCACCTTCGTAATCTTCGTGTAACAAATGTTGGTGCTATCCCATCCAGTGACACTGTATCTGTTGACTTTTCGTTATAATGAAAGCTGTTTTTGTGATAAAACAAATTCAAGAGTGGTAAACTGTGCTGGACTATTTCCATTTGTGTTATTTTAACGGAGAAGTGATGGGAAAATATAGCAACCGAAATATGACCTTTTTGACCATGTGGGTCAGTAGTGAACGGGGTTGCTTGACTGAATCCATGTAACGGTGAGGTGAAAAAAACAAGCATCTTTAACATTATTTTGCTTCTTGAATGTGTAGTGGGGTCATAATATGTGAACCAAGAAATCAACTAGAGCCATGGGTACCACAAAAGGGATCCGCTTTCACAAACTTCAAAGTACCCAATCCTTGATGGTGATTTACAATCTGGAGAGAGCTAGCGGACATCAGAAGACCAGAGAATTGATGGCTGCCCATTATCCCTGAAAAGTGTTGTCCTGGGACGGTCCATTAACCTTGCCTGATCCTAAAAAATATGGTGGGTCCAAGTAGCTGGCCGAGGTGAGTCTTAAAGGAATGGAACAAGGCCTATACTGGAATACTGGTTCCTTGAGGAGTCCTTTCTGTTCAGTTCTGTTGTGTTCAATAACCACACCATACAACCGTAAACCAGGGAAAAGGTTATTCGGGAGTGAAGTGTCGGTGAAAATAATGAAAGCCAGGGTGTTTTCTGCACCTTCAAGCTAGCCTATTTTGATTGCAGCAATCAAATTAAGAACGTGGTATTTCGGCACCGTTTTAGATGACTATAGGGGGGTGATGCTGGTGTGAACTTTATAATTACTATGCTTTCACATTAAAACAGTAGTGTGTTTTTTTGTTTTTTTTATATCTAACAATACTGTGCTTTGACTTTAAGCAAACTCTGTAGACTCAACTACATTCCTTTCTCAAAATAGAAAACCCATCACAAAAACCCTTCCAGCGAGGTACAAAAATCACCTGATTTTACTTAACCCAGGGTGGGTTTTTTTTTTAACACTCACAACCCCATGGCCTACTAGATGCAATGGTCTAGCCTGAATATATAAATAAGATTCCATCTGTTGTGAACAAAATTTACACCTGAATCTAGAGAGGGTTAGACGGTCCCTATTTTCAAGGCAGCAGGTCCGTGTACCTCTTATCAGTGTTCAAAGATCTCTTTTTTTCTTTTATTTGTATCAACTACTCAACTGTATCAACATTTTGATCAGTTTCTGCACCTGCAGTTCTTCTCCCCGGACCAACACTTTTTCAGCAAAACACATTTCCATGATTTACATTCTAAGAAAACTTCTCTTTCAAAAATGGATTCAGGCCGAGAATCGTACACCAGTGAAATGTAGAAATCACTCATTCCAACTCAACCTAAAATATCAGATATGCCGTTCCAATAGAAGCCAAAGGAAATTCCAAAAAAAAGCAATAAACAACCCAATGTTATGACTGGAGGGGAAAAAAAAGGGTGATTTATAGCCTTTGCCGTCCAGAAATAAATTTCTAAAAAATTAACAACTTCTGCTGAACTGGGATGTGATCACCGAGTTTGCTTTCAAAACAAGATGAGGATGTGCTTGTTGATATATCGCAATTGTCTTGTCAGACCAAATCACATGGAGTGTTGGGTTTTTTTACTTCGGAGACCCGGAGTCCTTACACCGATTTTCTGTGTTTAAACAATGCTCAAACTTGTCACTCATCGATTTTTAAAGTGGATGGCTA